>WSYH01012581.1:0-18614 GCA_036426205.1 Ascaphus truei | reverse complement strand
GGCAGGGTCTCCTCTCTGGGTGTGAGCAGGGTCACCTCTCTGGGTATGAGCAGGATCACCTCTCTGGGTATGAGCAGGGCAGGGTCTCCTCTCTGGGTATGAGCGGAGCAGGGTCTCCTCTCTGGGTATGAGCAGGGTCACCTCTCTGGGTATGAGCAGGGCAGGGTCTCCTCTCTGGGTATGAGCAGGGCAGGGTCTCCTCTCTGGGATCTTTTCTAGGGTTGTTATTTTCTCTTTGCTGAATTGTTTATAATCACATTTTCTTGTTACATTTAGTGGGATGTGAACTCCTCATCCTGTCATTTTATCCCTCGGGTTATTTCACTACATTTAGTTTCCTATAGAGGGGATTTAGAGGACATTGTTTTAACCATTCGGTGCTATATATAATTATATATATATATATCTATATTATATATATATATATGATCTAATAATATATATATAAATATATATATATATATTTGTGTTTAATCATTGTGTTTTTTGTGTTGTGTTTTATCTTTCTACCGTGTTATATGTGTATAAGTATATGTGTATAGGTATATGTGTGCAGATAAAGACTTATCCCCTCTCTTATATGGGGCATGTGCTATAAATGTTAATGTTTATTTCACGGAACTGCAACCTGAATAAAGTGAAGCGTATAGATACCCAATGATATAACCCCTTCAGGGGCTGGATGATATTGCATTATCCCTCCCTGCATAGATATATAGATATATATATATAGAATATAATAGATTATATATATATATATATATATATACACACACATACACACAGTAGGATAAAACACAGCACACCCCACAATATTTTGAATCATCGTGTTTGTTCTCATTTTTGGAGGATTTTTCTGCATGCGGATTTGAGACTATAAAAACATCTATTTTATGACCTGTGACAAAAAGTAATTCGTCAGATTTTTATTATGAATTTTAATATCATGGAAGAAAAAGCTCCAGAGATTGAAAACAATTCTCGACTGAAAGTAAATCATAATAGAATACAATGTTCCCAGATCACTGGACGTGTTTATTTAGAAAATTGCATTGTAACTGTTTACATTGCATACATGCCTCATAGTTTATCTTCTACTTTATTAAATACAACCACAATATTACAGTGCAGCCAATATATATGTATATATGTGTGTGTGTGTGTGTGTGTGTGTGTGTGTGTGTGTGTGTGTGTGTGTGTGTGTGTGTGTGTGTGTGTGTGTGTGTGTGTGTGTGTGTGTGTGTGTGGTGTGTGTGTGTGTGTGTTGTGTGTGTGTGTGTGTTGTGTGTGTGTGTGGCGAGGAATATTGTGATATTAATGTGCCATGTTTTACAGCCAGGAATCTAGCAATACTGTACACGATCTTTATTCCTTTTTAAGTTTCTCTTTCATCTTTCCCTGCGCCTGTGTTGTAATATTTTTTCTTATCACATTTTTCTCACGAAATTAAACCTTAAACCCTTAGTTTCAGCTGTTAGTGCTTAACTTACATGTTGTATCATCATTAAATACTCTGTGTCTCTTTAAATCTATTTGTATATGTGCCATGTACTTTGCTTATTTAATATCATTGTGATGTTAATCATGTTCCTTAATTATCAAGTTTTCATGGAGAGCTAAACACTATATCTCATTTAGGGTAGGTATATTATTTAGAATGTGTGGTAGTTATATTATTGACATCGTGTATATTTTCTCCACTTCTCTGAAACAATCCATTTCCTTCAAACTTTTATATATTAAATGTGTAAAATAGCACGACATGAAATCGACCTGATTATTGTTTTAAATAACACCGATTTAAAATGTGCAAGTCAATATACTTTTTCATAAACCCAGTCATTTCAAAAACCACATATAGCTAGAAAGTGTTTCAGTAGAAATATTCCTGTTAACATCGATTTCATCGTATTACTGAAGATCGCTGCTACAAAGCGAACCCTGCATTCTATAAACCAGGTTATTGTACTAGGTGCATTGGAATAAATAAAAATATTTTCAGATTCTGATGCTTGAACAAATAGGAATGTCCTATACATTGCTGGTGGATTTGATATATGTAGAACAAAGAAACTGCATTTGCATCAATCATAAAATGATCAACTGTTGCTATGTACATAACAACATGTATAAATATTTTTTATACTGGTCCAATGTGTATCAAATCTGTCAAAAAAAAAAAAAACACACACCAAACCCAAACAAATCTACTCAATCACATAAACACAGTAAGAGAGGCTATTTTACTAAATCTCTCAATTTACTTCTGTAAAGAAAGTTATCTCCCTATACGTCTGCAAATAATGTGATGTGTATATAATCATTATGAATCAGTGTAACAGAAGCAGAAATGAAAGATTATACGATATTATTGTTGTCCATTTGAGACCTCACCTACAGAACTGAAGGTCGGTTCTGGGGAGGAGTTTAACGTTACTGCAGAATGAAAGTCTTCAACAAAAATATCCAAAAACCGGTTTGTGCTGTTGAAATAATGTAAGTTTTCGCAAATACAGGCTCTAATCAAACTCATCTGAACCCCTGGGAAGAAAAAAAAAATAAAAAAAATATATTATATATATATATATATATATATTATATAGTGTCACTTTAATTAGAATAACAACGCACCTGCAGTTTAAAGAAAGTCACTTGCAAAGTGTGTAAACAAGTAATGCGAGAAAGGTGTTTGGTAATAGCTGAAAATGCCTTTAAAAAATTGAAAGGAAACCGGTAGTAAGTTAATCCACATTTAAAAACATGAAAATACAGATAACGATTGTACGATTGATAGATAAGCAATCAATGTTGGTAATCAATTACATTACAGAGGCCAAACGGAGAAAAAAGGCAATAAAAACCCCCAATAAAAATAGTCATTTAAGCGAATACATAAAAACGAACAATTAAAAAAAAAAATCCAGTAGATTTTGTCAATGTACGATGGAAATGCAGGCAAAATAAAGATAATTATCCTATTCTTAAAACTAAATATCAGTGTATTCTATACAAATAATTAAAAAAAAGAAAACTAGTGATTTTAGTGATGATATGAAAACAAAACGAATGTAAAGCAAGGGGTCTTGTTACTGGGCCAATTTACGTCCGAAACAAATCACCTAACGTAATCAAAACGTCCTATAGTTTTGATAAAATTACAGGCAAATTAGGGAAATAGAGATATCATTCAATAACTTTTTTTTTTAATGAAAAGCAAAGTAGTTTGACCCGCAGAGAAGCAGAAAACTAAATGTTCTTCAATTAATTCACAACCACAATGTGTTTCATATTCTGAGATCCTGAAATTGGAACATCCGGCTGCAGTCTCTCTGTCTGTCTCGGTGTGTGTGTGTGTTTGTGTGTGTGTCTGCCTCTGTGTGCCTGTGTGCCTGTGTGCCTGTATGTGTTTGTGTGCGTGTGTGGTTCTCTCTCTGTGCCTGTCTGTTAGCAAGAGGACTGGGAGATGCTGTGTTTTAACCCTTTCACCTCCACGGTTGAAAGCATGGCATGTTGGAATAGGATAGAACATCACTTGCATCATAAGAAAATAAAATCAGACAACTGTGTTTTGGGGGGTTTGAAAACAAACATATTAAAAAACACAACACACACACACACCACACACACACACACATTGTGACTGTAGCTAGTTTGTGTAATGAAACTGAACAGATTTTCTGTGCACTAAATACTTGCTGCCCTGCGGATTAACACGACAAGACTTTGTGCACATGGAAAGTTATCCTTTTTTCTTACATCATTTCAGAAACAGATGTCCTGGAAACAAGTCACTTAGATAGCATGTTCAGTACTCCCACTCTGCCAGGGACTCATACATTCTGCCCTCCCCTCTGTCCACTTTTCACATGGTGGGAAGAGGGTCACAGGTACATGTTACAGGTAGATCTGCTGTAACCACCTAATTAATACAAAGTAGATACAAATGTGAAGATTTTCAGCAGCAGCCTTGGCTTCAAAATAATGATAATACGAAAGATTTTTACAGCCCAGGCCCCCTAATCTTGAGATCACCCCTATATCTGGCCCCCCAACCCCTCCTTTCTTCCTCTTCACACCCAGGCCAAGACATTACACATCCCTCCTGCAACCACTCGGTCTCTCTATCCGGGGAGTCTCTCCTGGAGAAATGCTACAATCTGTAATAATACCCCTACAAATGACAAGAACTCACAGTAACATTACATAAAAGATAAAAATAGGAGGACATAGAATGAAGCGTGCGTGGGGGGGGGGGTGGGTGGGGGGGGGGGGGGGGGGAGGGGCTCTTGTAATGAATCAGGCACAGAACAGCGCTGTGACACTGGTGACACTGTGTGCAATGTCCCCCACAAAATATATATATATATATATTATATATATATATTAATCAGCTTTGTTCTGTCAACAGGAGAAAAGTCTTTGCTGTCATTACTGCAGCGCTGTGTCCCTGCCTGGTCACTCAGAAGCCACTGCAGCACGTCCTCCTTGCTGTACAGCCTGGCCATGTCACAGGGAGTGTCCCGTTCCTGTTGGGGTGTCCACGTCGCTGTCGTGGTGAAGGGACAGGAACTTCACCAGTGGAGGTGGCCTTTCTCTGGCTGCCAAATGTAAGGCAGGTTCCCCGTTATCCCAATGTTGACATCGGCGTGAACTCCAGCAGAGCCTGCAGCGTGTCCTGGAAAACTGTTCTGGGCCGCAATCGTGCAGTGGATGAAGCCAGCCTGTCCCGCAGGTTGGGTCAGCACCCGGCGAATAACAAGAGCTTGGCATGGCAGGATTCCCCAGTCTCACACACCTGCAGGGACAGACACCATCACTGGATATCTACGTGTCTATGTGATCATATCAACATACATCTAGTAATGTATCTATCTCATCTATCTCTCATCTTTCTACTATCTATCTACTATCATCTATCGACATAGTGTGTGTGTATAATGTATATATTGTATATTGTATATATCTTCTGGTTATCATCTGTTATATCTAGCTAATATCTGTGCCAATGCATCTTCTATGCGTCTCTGTGTATCTATCCATCCTTCTATAATCTTGTATCTAACATCTTCTATGGTATGTGTATGAATAATGTGTGAGAGATAGTGAGTTATATACATATATTATTTAGGTTATGGTAGGTGACAAGGTGACTGAAAACCCGTATAGCATATAGCAAATAGAAAATATTACTTGTGAGCACATTCCCATGCAGACCTGTCTAAGAGAACTCACAATATATATACGAGATAAAAATTTCCATTTGCTATGTATAAATAGCTAGATAAATAGACCATGTGTACAAAAGCATTAGTTATGCTTGTATTGTGGTGGAGATAGTTAGTATTACATATAACGTGCATATATATATATTATATATATATATATATATATAGTAATATATATATATATATATATATATATATATAAATATATATACATACATACATACATACACATACATACCCACATTAGATAAGTTTGGTGCGTGAAAAAGGTGACGAAAAACCTTCACTCATGTGCTCACAGTGATATTTTTATTTGAGATATTATATTAAATATACACACACACACACACACAACCCACCACCCACACACACACACACACACACACACACACACACACACCACACACACACACTCGTGTGGTGTGTGTGGGTGTGTGTGTGGTGTGTTGGTGTGTGTGTGTGTTTTGTGTGTGTGTTGTTTGTGTGTTGTGTGTGTGTGTGTTTACATGTTTAGACAACGTAGAATACAACCTTATTGGTTCCATATCATGTGAAAAAACAAAACAAAAAAATATAAAGGGGAAATAAAAGGCAAAGAAGTAGGTCTGAGTATTTAAGACCAACAAATAGTAGCCGTATACAAGTGTTATACTTCGGGGAAAGCCCTGCGGGTTGGATTTGGATAGTTTGTATGCTGCAACAGTATTTTTGGGTCCCAGTAGTGTTATATGATCTATCCAGTTTATGGATCCCCATTTTCACTGAATATTTTGGTGATAATATTATGTGATGCTATTGTGTATATAAAGGCGTGGTTCTATAGTAGAAGAAAAACTATACACTATATATATAATACCTATATACATAATATGAAATAACCTCCCCTATTTAGATGATTATATATTTACATATATTATATATATTATAGAATATACACAACAACGACACACACACACCACACACACCACACACCACCACACACTACATACAAATAAATACATACAGGATTTCATTAGGAGAGGCCTTCTATTGAAGGCCTTCCTAATATATTTTTTGTTTCGCATCCATTACGTTTGGCACCTTACACCCCACCCCCTTCCTCACTCGTGTTCATGTACGTCATGGAGTGACAGGCTTGTGTTAACTCAATAAAGAGCTCACAACAAGGTGTGTCTTGATTGACAAGGATTAAGGAGTGATAGACTTACATGCATGCAAAACTATAATTCTTTATTGTATGATTGGAAAACACTTTTATGGGCGTGTTTCCAATCCCTGTAACACCCTCTCAGCTGTATAAAGCTCGCAGCACCAGTAAATGTCAAGGAAACTATGCAGTAGGCGTCCCTCCGCATCGACAGGTTAATGGGGAGTTTTGTCAAGTAGCAATGAAACCAATAACGTGGACAATTCTGGAAAGTAGCACTAAGTAGAACCGGGTTATTTATTTCTTATTGCTATGCATTATTTGTTTATCCAACTGAATTTCCTTTTTGTTACATTTCATTATACACATACGATCGCACACATCATTTGTGTCCAGAAAAAATATATCTTAAATTATTATTCATTTCTTGCTTTGTGCAAAGAGTGTATCGGAAAATAAAATATTCTATTTAAAAATATGTCGAATTATTTGGGCTTAAAAACTATGCCAAAACCCCATGTGATAAATACGATATAGGCAACTTTCGTTTAGGCTCCATATTATATTATTTTATACACAAGATTAGGAAAATACTTTCTCCTTAAATCAGCTCTCAAAAACAACAAACACATCTGTCATCGAAATTCCCATTTTGTTTTAGAAGTTTCTATTTGCTTCATAGTAAACTAGAAACATATGTAGGTTCAGTATTCAATTGTCTACACATGAGTAAAAGTTTGTTTCATGACTCAGAACTAATTTAAATCTTGGGTAGGTAACAATTAATTATACACTGCAAACAATTCCATTATTTTCTACTTACAAAAGGAAACAAAACGCGTTTCCAGAATTAATTTAGTTATGTTTCATTTCTCAATTGAACAGAATTGATATGTTTTTGGAGCAGCCATGAAATTGGCTCTAGGTTTCGAAAACAATTACTTAATTACTTGCTGCCGAGCGCTCTGTTTTCATATAGAAATAAGAAATTCAAGGAGGTGTAGTCCACAAAGGGATAAATCTGGTCCCTGGAGTGAGGCTCTTTGAGAGCTATGAAGAGAATAAGTGTGGGGAGACGACGGGTGTGTTCTCCTCTGGTGCTGAGGCCTATTCCGCCTCCTTTATGAAACCAAGAGTGCAATGGTGATTTTTTTTAGATATATTCAAAATATCAAAACGGTTAGGTAGTGACTAGTCCTAGTCTTTTTTATTCACACATAACTGGACTGTATTTCTCGCTCTGATTTTTCTATGGCAATTATAGAAATGATTATACCAAAACCTCAGAGTATTGCTTAAACTGACACCTTTATGGTTCAAAATTTCCCTTCTTTTTTTTTTAATGGATATACGATTTACTGTTAGGGTGGTAAATGTATACTTCAAATTCTATGCTATTCTGAGCACTTACGTGAATTCTGGCAGAATATTTTGCATAGTTTGTATTAGTAGAAAAATCAGACTTTTCTGTGTTTGTTTAAAGCAGAAGAGAAGGATAGTTCCCGTGTTCCCAATTGTGCCCTAAATCACAGTATAAAAACACCACAGCAGAATCTGAATATGCAGTCTACTTGATTCTCCCTAAATCCCAGTAATCGATTTACAACAACCTAAATACTGTGAAGAAATGAAACATGTGATCCATTAGGATGTACAAACTATTTCAGACGTGGTGTGTTGATACTTTCAGGATACAGCTGCACTTATCTTTTAAAGTAGTCCCGTTGGTTTCTAGTCTACTTTTCCAGTCATAGATAGTGGGAAAACTTATGTGAGTCTGTCTAATCAGTTTGGGAGGTTCAATTCCAAAAGTTCAGAAACAGAAATTGTATTCGCCTGAGGATTCCATTACTCCTGTCGGGTTTTGTTCACCCTTCTTTTTACAAGATAGAAGCTATGTGATAAGATCATTATTTTACTGAATTACTCATAACCCCCATAACGAGCCAAATTATGTCACCTCATTGCACTGCAATGGTCTAAACATGCTCAAAAAGCAAGCCCCCCCCCCAACAACAAACGTACCCCGGTTCCTCTTGTAGATATTTTCGGGTACGCTCCAATCCCATACAGTTGTTATTATATATGTGACGGGTCCCTGTTATTTACCCTGGGCTGTGATCGTTCATTACCTCTTCAGGGTCATCCCTCGGACTGTTTTACAGAAACGAAAAGCGGAGGGGAAGGCATCTTGATATCACTCCGGGGGGGGGGGGGGATGCAAAAATATTTGTTCCCTATTATTTAACTACGACTTTTTAACCCCTTCGGTTAGGTAGATCACAACGCGATAAGGTAATGTAGTGAAATATAATATAGAAAGAAGGGGGTAGGGGTGGTTTTTTGGGGGTGGGTCTTTGGGAGGGGGGGGGGGGTCATTCTTGATGATGTATTTAAAAAATAATAATATTATTTCACTACCTCCCAGGCGTTTTTGTTAAGTAGTTTAGTGTTACTTACAGATTATCAAACAACCTCAAACGTGGTGCTAGTTAACCCTTCAGTGGTTGTCCAGGCCCTGTGCCGCGCAGAGGGGTATAAGCCCCCTCACCCAAATTAAAATAAGACAGATCATCAAATATGGGGAGCTTTGCAAAGTGCCCCTGAGAATGTGGTACCACCTGTGTATTTCCACATTTACCCCTCCCTCTTCCGTGTTGTGTGTGTTGCATCTCACCCAACCTGCAAGGCTGATCCTCCAACCTGTGTCGCGTTTTCACGTCCGGAGCACCTCTGCAGCAGTACTCCAGTTGCCTGAGGTCCCCTGGGCAGCGGCGTGTGGCCATCAGTCCCCCAGGCTCTGCCAGCTTCGTTGGGGGGGCGGCGGAGGGGGTCTCCGGGGCTGTGGCCAGCATGTTTTATTGGGGCATGGCCTTATGGGAAGGGTGACAGCGGGCTCTGAAGCTTATAGGGGATTCTCTGGTAGTAAAACTGCGTAAAAAATCACTTGCCAGGTCCCCCCCACACCCCGGTCTTCAACGTGATGAGAACATTCTGCACCTGGCCATCCGCCTCCACTCTCCCTCCCATCTCTCTCTCTCCTCTCTATCCCATCTTCCCTCCCCATCTATCTCTCTCTCTCCCTCCCCATCTCTCTCTCTCTCTCGTCTTGGCCGCTCCCCATCTCTCTCTCTCTCTCTCCATCCCCCATCTTTTCCCGTCTCATCTCTCTCTCTCGGTCCCCTCCCCTCTCTATCTCTCATCCCCTCCCCATCTATCTTCTCTCCGCCCTCCCCTCTCCTCTCCTCTCTCTCACTGTTAGAGAATGAAGGGGGGTGGTTAAGAGTGAAGGAAGGGGGTGATAAAGTGAGTGGAGGAGGTTGTTAGGGTGGTTAGAGTGAATGGGACGGGGGGTCGTTGGGGGTGGGCTGTTGTTTTTTGCAGAGTGCTGTCTTCTTTCGCAGTCCGAGCCGGGGGAGGACAGGGCATGTAGGGGCGGCACATTCCATCTTACCCAAATCTAAGACGGATCGGGAGTCTCAAGTACCACCCCCAAATATTAACGGAGTGTAGGCATCCAAAGACTTTGAGGGTTCCATTGCTCCCCGTCGGCAAAGGTCGCCAGCATCCCCAAACCGCAGCCACCTCAGGGTCTTCAGTATCCATGAAGTAAGGGGGAGGGGGCATATGGGGAGAAGCCCCGTCCCCAAATAATTACGACGACGTACGGGACTTACGCCGTTTCCCCCTTGCGTACACCCTTCCTTGTATCTCCGGTTCGGGATCCTCATCCAACTCGGGCCAGAACAAAGACCCGCTGGGGGATAGTTCCCCCCCCCTACGCAGTTCCCCTCCTGCAGTGCCCCCCCCCCCCCCCAACCCCCTGCACTGCCCCCATCTGTTAGTTTGCTGAACCAGTGACATGCGACTGATGGCTCCCTGTCATGCTCGCTCCCCCTGTGCATTGCTCTCCCCTCCTGTCACTGCTCTCTCCCCCTGTCACTGCTGCTCTTCTCTCCCCCCTCCCGGCTCTCTCCCCCCGTCACTGCTCTCTCCCCCTGTCACTGCTCTCCCCCTCACCTGTCACTGCTCTCCCCCTCTCCTGTCACTGCTCTCTCCCCCTTGTCCTTGCTCTCTCCCCCCTGTCACTCTCTTCTCCCCCTGTCACTGCTCTCTCCCCCTGTCACTGCTCTCTCCCCCCTGTCACTCTGCTCTCTCCCCCTGGCACTGCTCTCCCCCCTGTCCCCCTAGCTCTCTCCCCCCCTGTCATTGCTTCTAATCCCCCCCCCCTGTTCACTGCTCTCCGTCCCCCTTTGCACTGCTCTCGCTCCCCCTGTCACTACTCTCTCCCCCTGTCATTGCCCTCTCCCCCTGTCCACTTCTGGCCCTCTCCCCCTGTCACTGCTCTCCCCCCCGTCACTGCTCTCCCCCTGTCATGCCCCTTCTCCCCCTGTCACTGCTCGCCCCCCTGTCTTTTTCCCTCTCCCCCTGTCACTGCTCTCTCCCCCTGTCATTGCCCTCTCCCCCTGTCACTGCTCTCTCCCCCCCTGTCACTGCTCTCATCCCCTGTCACCTGCTCTCATCCCCCTGTCACTGCCTTGAGGGTCAGTTTATTTCCGTTCTCTTCCCCACCCCCTCTTCTTCCAACAGAAGCCGTTGCTTCTCTCCTGTCTATTCTCCCCTCTCTCCTCCCAAGTTGTCCCCTCTCTCAACTATCTATCGCACCCCTTCACCATTCTCTTCTCTCCCCCCTCCTCTTCAACTCTCCCCCCTTTCCTTCTCTCCTCTCCCACACACCCCACCCGTCCCTCTCTCTCTCCACCTTCTCTCTCTCTCTCTCCCCTTCTATCCACTTCTAGCCCCCCTTATCTCTCTTTCTTCCCCTTCTCTCTCTCCCCTCCCCCCCCCACTCTCTCCCCCTCCCCCCCACTCTCTCCCCCTTCTCTTTCCCTCTCTCCATCTCCCCCCTCTCTCTCCCTCTCACCCCTCGTTCGTGGGGCGTTCGTCCATATCCCTCCTCCCTCCCCCTCTCCACTTCCCCCTACTTTTCCTCTCCCCCCTCTCTATTCCCTCTCTCCTCTCCGCTCTCTCCATATCCCCCCCTCTCCCCCCTCCCCCGCTCTCTCTCCCCCTCTTTTCCCTCTTCCCCCCCTCTCTCTCTGTATCAATGTTGCCGCGGTTTTTTTCCTCTTCAGCTTTTTTGAAATAAAAAAAAAATGAGCGCTCTCCGCAAGCCCCGCCCACACATGAAGCCCACGCCCATCACAACCACGCCCCTTTCCCAACACCGCACCAATTTAGGAGGACCCAAGCCGGATCCCCACAGCCGAGCCCCCCAGGGAGAGGGGGGGGAGTAGTGGCAATGCACTGAGGTGAAGGGGTACTCTGTGGTCCAAGCACTGAGGGGGAATACTCTGTGTCCACTGTACTGAGGGGGGATACTCTGTGTCAACTGTAACTTAGGGGGATCCTCTGTGTCACTGTATTGGCTGATGGGGGATACTCTGTGTCCTGTCACTGAGGAGGATACTCTTGTATCACGCCCGAGGGGGGATACTCTGTGTCACAGCACTGAAAGTGGGGATCTCTGTGTAACTGCACCGCAGGGGGGTACTCTGGTCACAGCACTGAGGGGGATACTCGTGTCACGCACCGAGGGGGGATACTCTGTGCACTTGCACCTGAGGGGGATCTCTGTATCCCTGCACTTAGGGGGGTTACCTCTGTGTCAACTGCACTGAGGTAGATATTCCTTATCACTGCACCGAGGGGGATACTCTGTGTCACAGCACCGAGGGGGGATACTCTGTGTCACTGCACTGAGGGGGATACCTGTGTCACGTAGCACTGAGTGAGGATTTCTTCAGTCACTGACACCGAGGTGGATCTCTGTGTCACAGCACTGAGGGGGGGATCCTCTGTCAATGCACCGAGGGAGAATCCTTTGTGTCACAGTACTGAGGGAGGATACTTTGGTGTCACTGTACTGAGGGAGGATACCTGTGTTACAGTAAACTGAGGGAGGAATACTTTTGTCACTGCACTGAGGGAGATACTTTGTCACGTATGAGGGAGTACTCGTGTCCTGTACTTAGGGGGATTCTTTTTTTGTCACTGCACTGAGGGAGGTACTTCGTCACTGTAACTGAGGGAGGATACTCTTCACTGGACTGAGGGAGGATACTCTGTTCACTCTGCCTGAGGAGGGGAGACTCTGTGTCCTGTACTGAGGGAGGTCCTCTGTCACGTACTGAGGGAGGATACTCTGTCACTGTACTGAGGGAGGATACTCTGTGTGGACGGTACTGAGGGAGGATAATCTGTGTCCCTGCACTGAGGGAGGATACCTGTCACTGTACTACTGATTGGGATAGTCTGTGTCACGCAACGGAGGGAGGAAACTCTGTGTCACTGTACTGATGGAGATAGTCCTGTGTCACTGCAACTGAGGGAGGATAACTCTGTGTCCTGCACTGAGGGAGGAATCTCTGTGTCCACTGTTACTGAGGGGGGATAGCTCTGTGTCACTGCACTGGGCATATCTTGTCACTGCACTGAGGAGGATTTCGGATACTCATTGTCACTGTAACTGATGGAGGGAATACTCGTGTCACTGCACTGAGGTAGCATACTCGTGTTCACGGCCACTGAGGGAGGATACTCTGTGTCCTGCACCGATGGAGTATACTCTGTCACTGCACTGAGGGAGGATATTCTGGTCACTAGCCTGAGGGAGGATACTCTGATCACTGCAACGCGGTGGGATACTCTGTGTCCACAGTACTGCGGGGGGATACTCTGTCAATGCACCGGGGGGGATAACTTTTGGTCACTGTACTGATTGGTGGTCAGTACTCTTGGTCACAGTACGGAGGGAGGAACTTGGTGTCACTGTACTGAGGGTAGATCTTTGTGGGTCACAGTCTGAGGGAAGATACTCGTGTTACCGTACTTGAGTGGGGCTCCTGTGTCACTGCACTGAGGGAGTCTTTGTGGTCACTGCACTGAGGGAGTATTCTCTGTGTCACTGTACTGAGGAGGATACTCTGTCACTGTACTGAGGGAGGATACGCTGTCACTGTACTGAGGGAGGATACGCTGTCACTGTACTGAGGAGGATAATCTGTGTCACTCCCTGCACTGAGGGAGGTACTCTGTGTCCCTGTACTGAGGGAGATACTCTGTCACTGTACTGAGGAGGATCCTCCTCTGTGTCCACTGTACTGAGGGAGGCATACTCTGTTTCACTGTAACTGGAGGTAGGATACGCACTCTTCACTGTACTGAAGGGAGGATAATCTATGTGTCACTGCCCTGGGGAGGATACTCTGTCACTGTACTGAGGAGGATACTCTGTGTCACTGCACTGAGGGAGATCTCTGTGTCACTGTACTGGAGGGGATACCTGTGTCCGTGCACTGGAGAATAACTCTTTGTCACTGCCTGAGGAGGATATTCGGATACCCGTGTCACTGTACTGAATTGAGGATACTCATGTGTCCACTGCACTGAGGGAGCATACTCTGTGTCACTGCCTGAGGGAGCATACTCGTGTCACTGCAACTGAGGGGAGGTAACTCTGTGTCCACTGCACTGAGGGAGGATATTTCTTGTCACTGCACTTATGGAGTATACTCGGGTCACTGTACTGAGGAGGATAACTCTGTCACTGTACTGAGGAGGATGACTCTGGGTCACTGTACTGAGTGAGGATACTCGTTTCACTGTCTGATTGAGGATACTCTGTCCCTGTACTGAGGGAGGATAACGTGTGTCAGCTGGCACTGAGTGAGGATACCTGTCACAGTACTGAGGGAGGATATTCTGATGTCACTGTACTGAGGGAGGATACTGCTGTTCACAGTACGGAGGGAGGATCTTGTGTCACTGTACTGAGGTAGGATACTTTGTGGTCACATACTGAGGGAGGATAATCTTTGTCAACTGCACTGAGGGAATGATACTTTTGTGTCACTGCACTGAGGGATGATACTCTGTGTCACTGTATGAGGGAGGATACTCTGCCTGTATGAAGGAGGATAATCTGTGTCACTGTACTGAGGGAGATCTCTGTGTCACTGCACTGATGAGGATACTCCTGTTCCCTGTACTGAGGGGGGATACTCTGTTCACTGCACGGGAGATATTCTTTGTCACTGCACTGAGGGAGGGATATTCCGGATACGCATTGTACTGTACTGATGGAGGATACTCTGTGTCACTGCACTGAAGGAGCATACTCTGTAGTCACGGGCACGAGGGAGGATACTCGGTGTCCACTAGCACTGCAAGCACCGGGAGTAATACTCTGTCAATGCACTGATGGGGATATTTCTGTGTCAATTCCAACCTAGGGGGGATACTCTTTGTCACCGCACTGAGGGTGGATACTTCTGTCATGCACGAGGGGGGTCTCTTGTGTGGTCACTGTACTGATTGGGGATACTCTGTGTCACAGTACGGAGGAGATACTTTGTGTCACTGTACTGAGGTAGGATACTTTGTGTCCAGTACTGAGGGAGGAATCCTCTGTTGTTTACATTACTGAGGGGATCTCTGTGTTCACTGCCTGAGGGAGGATGCTTTGTGTCACTGTCACTGAGGGAGGATACTCGTGTCACTGTACTGAGGGAGGATACTATGTTCCTGTACTTTAGGAGGATACTCGTGTCCCTGTAACTGAGGGAGGATACTCATTGTCCACTGTACTGAGGGAGGATACCTGTCATGTACTGAGGGATGAATCTGTGTCACTGCACTGAGGAGGATACTCTGTCACTTGTATGAGGGAGGAACTCTGTGTCACTTCACTGAGGGAGTATACTCTGTGTCACTGTACTGAGGGGGATACGCCGTGTCCACTGCACTTGGAGAATACTCTTGTCACTGCACTGAGGGAGGATATTCGATACTCCAGTGGTCACTGCACTGAGGAGGATACTCTGTGGTCACTGTCACCTGAGGGAGGATATTCTGTGTCACTGCACTGAGGGAGGATCTCCTGTCTCACTGCACTGATTGAGGTACTCTGTCACTGTACTGAGGGAGTATACTCTGTCACTGCACTGATGGAGGATCTTCTGTGTCACTGCAACTGAGTGAGGGAGGATACTCGTATCACTGCACCGAGGGGAGGATAATCTGGTGTCACAGCACTGAGGGGGGAATACTCCCCCCCCCCCCCCCCCCCCCCCCTGTCAATTGCACCGAGGGGGTACTTTTGTGTCACTGTAACTGAGGGGGGATACTCGGTGTCCAGTACGGAGGGAGGATACTTTTTGTCCACTGTACTAGGTAGGATACTTTGTGTCACAGTACTGAAGGGAGGATCTCTGTGTTAACAACTGAGGGAGGATACTTTGTGTCACTGTACTGAGGGAGGATACTCTGTCACTTGTTACTGAGGGATGATACTCTGTGTTCACTGCAACTGAGGGGAGGATAAAGCTCTGTGTCACTGTACTTCGTTAGGATACTCTGTCACTGTACTGAGGGAGATAATCCGTGTCAACTTGCCCTGAGGGAGGATACTCTTTCACAGTACTGAGGGAGGATACTCTGTTTCACTGTACTGAGGAGGATCCTCTGTCACCGTACGGGGGAGGATCTTGGTGTCACTGTACTGAGGTAGGATCCTTTGTGTCAAAGTACTAGAGGGAGGATACTCTGTGTTACAGTACTGAGGGAGGAGTACTTTGTGTCCCTGCACTGAGGGAGGATCTCTGTGTCACTGTACTGAGGGAGGATACTCTGTCACTGTACTATGAGGGAGATACTCCCTGGTCACAGTACTGAGGGAGGATACTCTGTGTCACTGACTGAGGGAGGATGTCTGTCCGCAGTACTGAGGGAGGATATCTTTGTCCACGCACTGAGTGAGGAACTCTGTCACTGTACTGATTGTAGGATACTCTGTTTCACTGTACTGAGGGAGGATACTCTGTCACAGAACTGAGGAGGATAATCTGTTTCACTTTACTGAGGGAGGATAATTCTGTGTCAACTGTCTGAGGGAGGTACTCTGTTGTCCTCGTACTGAGTAGGATGTCTGTGTCACAGCACTGAGGAGGATACTCTGTGTCACTGTACTGAGGGTGGGATACTCTGTTGTTCACTGCACCTGGAGATACTCTGTGTCGCTGCACGCGGGGGATATTCGATACTCAGTGTCACGTACTGATAGGAGGATCCTCTGTGTCACTGCACTGAGGGATCCATACTCTGCACTTGCACTGAGGAGGATACTCTGTTTCACTGCACTGAGGGAGGACTCTGGTCATTGCACTGAGGAGGATACTCTGTGGTCACTGCACTGAGGAGCATACTCTGTGTCACTGCACGGAGGGGGGCTACTCTGTGTCACTTCACTGAGGGAGTATCCTTGTGCACTGTACTGGAGAATACTCTGTGTCACTGTCTGATGGAGGATCGTCGTCACTGTACTGAGGGGAGGATACTCTGTGTCCTGCACTGAGGGAGGATACTCGATACTCAGTGTCAGCTGTACTTATGGAGGATACGCTGTTTCCCACTGCACTGATGGAGATACTCTGATACTTTGTGTGACTGTGCTGAGGGAGGGTACTCTGTGGGTCACAGTACTGAGGGGAACAGGATACCTGTTTCACTCGCAACTGAAGCAAAATACTCTGTGTCACTGCACTGAAAGGGAGACACGTGGGATCTCTGTGTCCACTGCACTGAGGGAGGATACTCTGTGTCACGGTGATGAAGCGGCTACGCTGTGTCACTGCACTGAGGGAGGAACTCTGTGTCCACGGTACTGAAGCAGGATACTCTGTGTCACTGCCCCTGATGTAGGACACGTGGAGACTCTGTGTCATGCACTGCGGGAGGACAACTGTGATACTCTGAGTCACTGCACAGAGGGGACTCATTGAATAACGAATTCCCACCCTATAGACTGCCTGCTTCAGAGGGACAAAGCCCCATGTGGTAGAGACAGTCAATGTTATTCCTTCCTGTACGATATGTTGTTAAATAAAGGTCGCCGGCGTTGTTCCATTTAGCGCTCGCCCCATTGGGAAGGTTCCGAACAGTGGTCAAATAAAAAGAAGTCACCTAATACTGAAAACTCATTTATTTCGCTCTTTCTATATTTTGCAATCAACTCTCATCCTGCCTGACCGTCCTTGTGAATCTCTGGGTGTCTTTCTATTTTTGGAGAAATATATCTATATCGATACATATCCACTCACACATATATATTATCTCACACACATTTTCTTTGGTTGCCTATTAAATGTTGGCTACTTCTGAGATTTTTTAAAAAACCGTTAGATTTCTGGCTCTGGGCACCTGCCAACTCAGGATTATTTTAGCGCTTTTGCTATTAGGTCCCAGCTCCTGAACAAAAAGCAGTGTGCACTGTTATTCTTATTTTTTTTTAATTTTATACACAGTTACAGATTTGTAATCCTAATATGCCAATAAATACAGCATTAAACAAATCTCTGACCTGGTGCATGTATTACACATGCCTGGGGGTTTGCCATGTCAGTATAATATCACCCTTCCTCTTTAATGGATGAATAAGGTGCTTGCCCAAATGTGCTTCACCACAGAGAGCTGGTCCTTTCAGTTGAGTCCAGTCCCATTGGCGGAGGGATTTGCAGGAGACAGTTTACCATGGCCACCCTTGTCGATCTGAGAGGTTTTCTGTATATGGGCAGAGCAGTGCATTACTGCCGGGGGGGGGGGGGGGGGGGGGGGGCTCAACTCCCCCACAGGTGAGTTTTTCAGGCTATTCCAAGCATCAGCACATGTGGCTCAATTCAGAGGCTCAGTAAAAACTGAGCGACTGAGCCTCTGATTGACCACCTGTGCTGCAGCGGTACTGATGGAGCACCTGTGCTGAGGCTGGGATATCTGAAAACCTGACCTGTTGGGGCTGGGGGGCTTGAGACTGGAGTTAAGCAACAACTGTTTCCTGGATTAAAGGAACATCAAAGGTCACACTAGTTTGCAGGGTTAATCCCACCCCTCATTTGCAACTGTGATACTTTTGGTCATTCAAAGTGGAAATGAGTGCAAAAGCTACCCGCCTATCTGAACAAGTGTCCTCGCCCCCTACCACATTCATCCCTTATCATCTGAGATCTGACTCCAAAAGCTGTTCTGGTCCCATGGTCAGTCCAATTATCCCGACCGCTCCTCCTCTCATTACCGTGCCCCCGAAAACTGGAACAATTACCGGAGACTCTTCCACAGGCCGCCACAGTCTAAGTTCTTTCAAACTAAAGCGGGTTCTCCAATTTTAATCTATTCTGTACTGTACATAC
>WSYH01012580.1:3202-18617 GCA_036426205.1 Ascaphus truei | reverse complement strand
TGCCGATCTAATAACTTGGCTAAATCAAAGAATTTCGTAGAACTTCGTTAGAATTCGTTCGGGAGTCACCAGGGCTAACTAATTCCGTAAATCCCTAGTTGCGATGTTATTAACCCCGTCTCTTTTGGAACCGCTACCACAGTGCTTGAATGAAATCCTGTGTAAAGCGTAGTTACATCATGAATCAAATCTGGATCACACTGAGGATAGTCCGGGGGGCACAGTTATAGGCTGATCCAGGGTATCCTTAACATGTACACCCAATCCCCGCCATGTGATTTCTTAACCTACCAATCACCGTTTTGGCCGCAGTTGGCAAAACCGGGCAAAAAGGCTTTCCGGTTAGCAAGGCGCATGTGTAAGCTTGACACCTATGCAACTTTGCATACCTGAGATACACCCTCTTTTTGGCGTCCCTGAGTCTGGGGTTTGGCCCTACGGTGTCAATGGCCCAGAATCTGGTACTTTTCAGAATTCCGGACATGTTTATAGTTTGGTGCTCTGGGGCTTTTCATCCCTGACACTTCTGCTAGACTGAGGGTCGCCGGCTTAGCGGGACCCCTTTTAAGTCAAATACCCCCAGCAGTTTTTTGAGTGCCCACACAATGGCCAAGCACTCTTTCTCAATGGTGGCATAGGCCACCTCTCTGGGGAGTAGTTTTCGGCTGAGGTACACCACAGGGTTCTCTCTACCGTCGTCCCCCACTTGGCTCAACACAGCCCCAATGCCATAGTCCGAGGCATCAGTCTGTATGAGGAAATGTTTCTTATCGTCTGGGGCAGCCAGTATGGGGGCCCCAGCAAGCGCAGTTTTCAGTGCCTGGAAAGCAGTTTCACAGGCAGGAGTCCAGGTGATAAGCACAGGCAGTTGCTTCTTAGTCAAATCAGTCAGGGGTTTTTCCACGGCGCTGTACTGTGGGACAAACTTCCTATAGTACCCTGCGGTGCCCAAAAATGCCATGACCTGTTTCTTGGTTTTTGGAACAGGCCACTGAACTATGGCTTCTACCTTGGCTGGCTCTTGTTTGAGGTGCCCTCCACCCACCCTGTGCCCTAAGTACAAGACCTCTGCCATCCCTACCATACACTTAGTGGGTTTCAAGGTAAGCCCAGCCTCCCTGATCCTATCTAGCACCGCAGCTACATGTCCTAAATGGGAGTCCCAGGAATTACTAAAGACAGCAATGTCATCTAAGTAAGCCCTGGCATAGCTCTGCATCCCTTCCAGTAACCTATTGACCAGGCGTTGGAAGGTAGCCGGGGCATTCTTCATCCCAAATGGCATCACTAAAAACTCATAGAGGCCACTTGGAGTGATGAATGCTGACTTTTCCCTAGCCTCCAGGGTCAGGGGGATTTGCCAATAGCCTTTGCTCAAATCCATAGTGGTCAGATACTTTGCCCCCACGAGTTCATCCAGTAACTCATCCATGCGGGGCATGGGGTAGGCATCTGACACCGTTCCAGTGTTGAGCAAGCGGTAGTCTACACAAAACCGGGTGGTCTTGTCCTTCTTAGGGACTAGAACTACCGGGCTTGCCCAAAGACTCTGGGACGGAGTAATTACCCCTAGGGTCAGCATCTCCTGTATCTCCCTTTCCATACTGGTATTGACCTCTGCTGACACTCTATAAGCATGCTTATGCAGAGGCTGCAGGTCCCCTGTGTGCACTGGGTGTTTTGTGAGATGTGTGGTCCCTGGCATGTCAGTGAAGAGGGCCCTATATTTAGCTAGCATGTCCCTGGCTTCTAGCTGCTGCCTAGCACTCAACTGTGCCCCTATCTCTACCTGCTCCACAGTGTTTCCCTGCCTAGCCTCCCCTAGGAGATCAGGCAGAGCATTGCTCGCCGGATCCTCCAGCAGTGGGCTACAAATGGCCATCACTGCTCCCATACTCGGTGCTCTGTACTCTTTCAACATGTTAATGTGATATGTCTTGTGCCTCTCAGGCTCTACCTGTACAACGTAGTTGTACTCATTCACCTTTCGGATAACCGGGTACGGTCCCGACCAGGCAGCCATCAACTTGTTCTCCCTAGTGGGTTTGAGAACAAGCACCTGCTGTCCTGGGATGAATTCCCTGCTTCGGGCATTCCGGTCATACCATTGCTTTTGCTTGGTCTGAGCGGCCCTGAGGTGGTCCTGGGCCACCCCTATGAGCATCACTAACCGGTCTCGGAGATCTACTACATACTGGATCACTGAAGCATCAGTAGCAGTAGTCTCCCCTTCCCATCCCTCACGGAATAGGTCCAGAGGTCCACGTACCCTGCGGGCATATAGTAGCTCGAAGGGGGAGAAGCCTGTAGATTCCTGCGGTACCTCTCGGTAGGCAAACAGCAAGTGCTGTAAATGAATCTCCCAGTCTTTCCCCTCCGCCTCTATAAAGGTCCAAAGCATCTGCTTCAGGGTCCCGTTAAACCTCTCACATAATCTGTTTGTCTGGAGATGGTAAGGGGTAGTGCGCCGGTGCTGTACACCGCATGCATCCCAGAGACAATGTAACAGTCCACTCATGAACTGCGACCCCTGATCGGTTAGGACCTCACTAGGGAAACCTACCCTAGTAAAAACAAGAGTTATTTGATGACCCTAACTTAGAAGGGATGTATTTTTTTTTAACTTGCCACCAGTCCATTGAAAATCTAGAGTCCAAGTTAGAAGCAGCAGCAGCAGCAGAATATCTAGCCGTATGAGCTATACAATGTGTGTACACTTTGCTTTTAGCATCATCATTCATCTAATCTAAAGAACGAGAGTCCACCGTGTGATCTTGATTAGAACTGCAAGGTAACAGCACTGTGGAGTACTGACGGTCTTTACAAAGTAACATTTAAGTTGATCACTATCTGAAAAAAAATCCATCTGCCACCACCCTTAATTATACAACTGTCCCCATCACTTCCACTGGCCAGATCATGGGCTTCAGTCCCACTTGTTTGGTCCATGTTGGATACTGTCCCTACTTCCCACAGTAAGGGGGTACCAGCGATGGACATGTATGGACCACGGATAAGTTGGGGTTATCATAATTTGTCCCTATATAAATTTCCCTTTCGTAGATGGATGATTGGGGTAGTCCCTGTCCCATCATGTGCTGCTTCATTAACCCCTTCACTGCCCAAGCTAAAGAGCTCGCACATTAGGACATTATTACATCACATCCACACAGTCACTGCTAAAGAGGCCTTCAACCAATAGTCTGTAATGTGTTGCAGGCCCAACTGGCAGCAAGGGCTTTAATTCCTAACGCGGGGGGCTCCCGGAGGCGCGAGAGTTGCCCGTGCTCTGGGAGCCCTCCTTATTCAGGCAAGTACTCGGGGCCAATCCCGCCTCGGAGAGATGTAACTAAACTCCAGCCATTTGTTTAATATGCAAATAGAACAAAACCTAAACGTCGTTGCAGCCAGAAGGGCCGGGAACGCGATTTGTTGCAGGTCTCTGGCAGCTAGGAGGTTAATGTTTTTTTTTTTTTAATTCCCGCTTAAAAAAAAAAAAAAATGGACGCCAAGTGCATTGCTTGGGGGGCGGAGAAAACCATATGCATGGCAGTGATGCATTTTATCAACAATGTGCTTCAAAAGTGGATCGTATCTCGAACGCTCCATCGTCTCTGGTGCAGTAATAGAGAACAGTGTGGCTGGGAAACGCACTCCTTTAGCTTGCTAAAAATTATAAGAAGGGATACGTGTTTCGGGCGGGTTAGTGACTGGCCGGTCACCGAACATGCATCTCTGTGATACACTGGGCAGCTCTGTAATATAAAAGTGTAGATTTATTCATCAATAAATAAATAAATCCTCACTTTTATATCACTGGGTTGCCCAGATCAGTAACCGTACAAACGTCTGTGTGATCCTATTACCTGGTTAGAACAGAAACTGTGGCATAAGAGTTACATTTGTTTTGTAAAGAGCTCTGTGCCTCACAATACAGTATACCCAGATGTCATGTGAACAGTTGTATGTTACTCAAAACCATGTTTATTAAGATCTATATAAACTGTATTGCAGTATTATATATGTAACATGGTATGTCCCATAATACCTCTCTTTGCCCCACAGTGTATCTGTGATGTAAGTACCTAGTAAGTTCAGGGCCTTCATGAGTTAATATATGGGCCATTGACCCCGTTTCCGCCCCCACTTGTGAGTGATGAAATTAAGGTGGTGACTCATGGCCTGTGTACAGCCTATCAGAGATAGGTACAGTCCATGAGCCAACCCCTTCCTTAAGCTAACCAGTGGGTGTTGCAAATTTAGAGTAGTTTTGCTCTGCCTGGGAAGGAGAGAGCACGGGCTGTCAGACTCTCCCATGGCGCGGAAGAGCTGGCCCACCCCAGGCTTGAAGGCCTGGGGATCATCAAGACTCAAGGCCCCATACTATCGGGGTAAGCACAATCCAGAAGTCCTGGGACTTTGGACATCAACATCTATGCTGAGTGAAGAACTGCTGCAGTATAACCAATAAATATATCTGTTCACTATACCTCTGCCTGGGTGTCAGTTCCTGGGCAGAGGGTTAAGCTGTGTTGTGGTGGGAGCCATCACAGCTGGAGGTGCTGAAGCACCGATGATATAGAACCACAGAATCCCAAAAGCCTGTTCTGTTGCCCCTTACCATCACGGCTACTCAGCTCTCCGGAACCAGCAGGTATGCCTCAGCACCACACTAACACGAAATGCCATTTATTTCAACAGGATTTTTTCTTTGATACAGTACATGTATGTAGTTTCCCAGAATTGCCCCATTTTTACCTCAATGCCATAGTTTTTATGCCAACATTTCTTCTGAGAACAGAAACTGGAGAATTTCGACGTTGAATCTTAAAAAGAGCCGTTTTCCAAACACTGCGTTACAACTCACCCCTGATCCCTGCAACTCTAATTTTTGCAGCAACCTTTCCTCCACTTGAAAAGAGGTTATACAGCAGTTGTGCTCTTTATAAGCAGATTTGTGTCTTCCTTGGCAAAGCTATTCATATCCTTTACTGTGATGTACGAAAATGGTAATGAAGTCAGAATGCGATCAGTTAATTGCAAAATTAATAAGTCTTCCTAATCTTTCATCTTTCATTATTTAAGCTGGACCTAAATATGACGGAGAACCTCCCTCTGTTAAATTGTATTGCAGCAGATTTCTTCAACGCCAAAGCTTCATGCAGGTGATTATATTGCTGTAACCACGCACGGCTTTAGCTATAAAATGCTACTACTTCCACCACAAAGAAAACTGTCACATCCTAATACTAGTTACATTCTGCTGTTGAGCTTCGTGGCCTTCGCATGGCGTGAACCGCCGGCCATACGATATGGCCCAACTTAAATTGCCCTTTCAAATATTTATTATTTTACTGTGCCATAAAAATATTTGCAAACGTGATGTGCGCTGATTGACAAAACATAAAAGAGAGCTGCAGTACCGATGCTGCTAACTCCTCAGTCCCTGCACACACCAGAGAAGTTAGGAGTAGTACGGAGCCACAATGAGCCGCAACACTGGGAGAACTGCCCGGCTCATCTTCATGTGCGTTGTGAGCGCTTTCTTGTTTGTGGGCGAGATGGCCGTGGGATACATTGGAAACTCTCTCTCGCTGTCCTCTGACGGCTTTGCTGTTCTTTCCCACCTTATCTCCATGGTAGTCGGTTTGGTTGGGGTCCGGTATAGCAGGGTCCGTTGGCACAAGAGTAACACATACGGTTTCCCACGGGCTGATGTTGTAGGGGCCTTTTTGGAAATGCTGTTTTTGCCGCTGCACTCATGTTTAGCATCCTGATAGAGGCCATCAAGAGGTTTATCGGTCCAGAGAAAACAGAGAACGCACTGTTGGTCCTTATTGCTGGAATCGTGGGCCTGGCCATCAACGTATTAAACTATGTCATCTTTATGGACTGCTGCTTTCCTACGACACCAGCTATAAGTGAAGATCCAGAGACAGGTAAATGATTCTGCAGAATTCAACTCTTGCAGTAGCTACAAAAATGTATAAGCAATTCCAGCTAATGAAAAAGGTGCAACAATAATACTACCTTTTTCGCTCACTGACAATTAATACTACACGTATTATCCCCTTTTGAAGTGAAACTACTTTGCTGGCACCTACATGGTTTTCATGGGAAAAAATGCATTGCCTTGTAACGAAAAACCCTAACAAAAGTGATGTCATGCTGCTAATGGGCGTGTGGGAATGCTCGTCGCGCATGCACAGAAGAGGAGCTTGCAGGCCCCACCACACATGCGCGATACCGCCCTTGTCCACCATGTACATTGGTGCTCCCCACTCTCTTCTAGCACGCATGTGCTCTGCACACTAGGGCCGCAGGCCCCTGCACATGGCCGCGGGCCTCTGAGCACGGCCACGGACCTGTGCACATGCGCATCACTGACCGCGGCCTCTGCGCATGGCTGCAGGCCTCTGCGCATGCGCACCACAAGTCTCACACACACACGCAGAGTCACACACACACGCAGAATCAGACGCACACACACGCAGTCACACACATGCATAATCACACACACGCAGAATCAGATGCACACACACACAGAGCCACACACACACGCAGAGTCACATATGCACGCAGAATCGCACACATGCAGAATCAGACACACGCAGAGTCACACACACGTCGAGTCACAAACGTAGAATTCACAGTTGGTATAAATATATTAGTGTCGTGCCCGTGCGTTCTGTCACACTTCTTTGTGTTTTGTCACTGAAATTGTGTTTTGATTTTTAATTAAAAACATCACAATAACAAATACAATTTCTGTGACAAAAGACAAAGAAGTTTCACTTAAAATGCTTGTGCTCGGCACACAAACACTTAAAAAAAATGATTGTACTAAGGGTAAGCGCTCCTAATGACAAAATGGTTACACAGAACATCTGTACAATTCTAGCCAGTAGAGGAGGGAAAACACTCTTGAAAGTGCATGAAGTTAATTCTCGTGTACCTGATATTGAGCGTACATACTGTAGCACTTATACAATGCAGGGCTATTAAAATCATGCCTTTTCTATATGTGTTATAGCGTTCGTTTCCATTGTATATAATGCTGTCATAGGGACTTTTTGGCAGTAATATGATGAGCGTTTATTTGTAAAGCGCCAACATATTCCACAGCGCGGTACAATGAGTTACAGAGTTATATATATTACAAAAAACAGTTACATAGCAAGATGAGGATGAAAAGACACGTCAAAGTTCAACCCATTCTAAATATAGACAGATACTGTCAATATAAATATAGAATAAGTATTTTGATCGAGAGGCAGAAAGAAAAAAAAACGGGAGTGACATCATCCAATGCTGTCTCATAAGAGAAAAACATTCCTTCCTGACTCCAAGAATTGGCAATCTGATTACTCCCTGGATCATCATCCTTCCCATGTTTACTTATTTGGTATATCCCTGTATACCTTTCCTTTCTAAAAAGATGTCCAACCTTTTTTTGAACAAATCTATTGTATCTGCCATCACAGTCTCCATGGGTAATGAATTCCACATTTTAACTGCCCTTACTGTAAAGAACCCTTTCCTTTGTTGCTGGTGAAATCTCCTTTCCTCCAACCTTAAGGGATGCCCACGAGTCATTTGTACTGCGCTTGGGATGAATAGTTCTTTTGAAAGCTCCTTGTACTGTCCCCAAATATATATGTATATAGTTATTATATCACCTCTTAGATGCCTCTTTTCTAATGTAAATAAATCTTATTTAGCTAGCCTCTCATAAATCAGATTATCCACCCCCTTTATTCATTTGGTGGCTCTTCTCTGCACTCTCTCTAGTGCCATAATGTCTTTTATGGAGTGGTGCCCACAACTGTACTCCATTATCAAGATGTGGTCTTTCTAATGCTTTATAGAGGGGCATAATTATACTTGTTTCCCTTCCATCCATGCCCTGTTTAATACAAAATAAGATCTTATTTGCTTTTGAAGCTGATGCATGACTATGGGCACTATTGCTAATCCTGCTGTCTACAAGCACTCCCAAATCCTTCTCCATCAAGGATTCCCTTAATGTATCCCCATTTAAATTGTAAGTCGCCTGTTTATTCTTGTTTCCCAAATGCATAATGTCACGGTAGCTTATGACAAGATATAATGAACACCAAATATCTGGGTTGAACTGAACGAGGCTTAGATATAATAAAATATAATTTATTCCTTAAAAAAGGTGAACACATCAATATAGTACAATTAACAGACAAGAAGGTAACACTTACTTAGGGTTGGGGAATGGAGAATTATCAGCTAGCAATTCTCCATCAATCCGGTGACATTCCAGGTGGAATCAGAAGCACAACTAAAAACTGTAGGGTTGACACAGTTTATCGACCTGTGCAACCCTATTCTTAACATTGAATACAGACCATTGGTGAACAATTATCTGTATCCAATCCCTAACGTGGAGACACAGATTAACCCATGCCCCCCAGCTAATTAGCCCAGGTGTACTGGGAATCTATGGGTAGCCCCATACTTAAATCAGGGGCGACGATCAATTTACCAAATGAAGTATCTGCATTGTTTGTAGGTGTAGACATAACACTTACAAACCACTCCAGTTTGATGATTCTCCGCCCTCAGGTAACAATTAGACTGACAGAGTTTGTTGATTAATACTTAATCTCTAGACATTGGGTAAACAATCAGGGCAGTTAACTTTTTGATCACCGTGCTTAGGCTATTCAGCCGGCTGCCCTTCATGACCTATCAGCCTAGCAGATGGCATCTGCAAAGGAATCTCTGCAGGATTTTATCCCTGCCTTGGGAAACAACATTAAAGGTGAAACATGGGAACAGGGGAACATACATTTTCAAGGTATAACAAGGTGCAAACCACATCCCCGGACCGCAGTCCAGTTAACCCCTTGTCTCTCTGGTGAGGTCAGGGGATGGCCATATGGGGTGCAACCCCTTTAATACCGAGCCACCCCTTTTCTCCCTCTACACATAACCTTACATTTATCTGTATTAAACCTTATCTGCCATTTACCTGCCCAAGTTTCCAATCTATCCAAGTCCTTCTGGAAATAAATTTCTGCTCTGATTCTACTACTTTACACAATTTAGTGTCATCAGCAAAGATGGAGACTTTACTCTCTATGCCAACGTCAAGGTCATTAAAAAACAAGTTTAAAAGCAGGGATCCCAGTACCGATCCATGAGGTACTACACACAACTTTAGCCCAACCTGAAAACGTTCCAGTTACAGTACGACAACTCTGTCTATCCTACAACCAGTTTTCAATCCAGGTGCAAATATTTGTACTGAGTCCAATTGCCTTTATTTTGTACACTAACCTTTTGTGTGGCACTATATCAAAAGCCTTTACATTACAACATCTAAGTAGACAACATCAACTGCATTACCCTGGTCTAAATTCCTACTTACCACTTCAAAGAAACGAATAAGTTTAGATTGGCACGACCTATCCTTCATAAATCCATGCTGACTATTACTAATAATTTAGGTATTCCTGAATATTATCCTGTTTTATGAGTGAAGTAGCTTCCCCACTATTGATGTTAGGCATACAGGTCTGTAATTCCCCGTTTATGATCCATCCATGGCCATCTCACACTGAATGGGTCCTATATTTCTTTTCTAATCTTTTTATTATTAGGGTACTTAAATAACCTTTTATGGTTGATCTTGCTTTCTATTGCAATCCTTTTTAAATTGTAATTTTTTGCTAATTTGATTGCCCTTTTGCAACTTTTATAATTCTGATACGATGACTCCGTCCCTTCTGACTACAAATCTAAACGCCTTCCTCTTCCTTTCCATTTCCTCCCCTACCTGTTTGTTTAGCCACATTGATTTAGACTTTTTTCTTTTACATTTATTACCCAAGGGTATATAAACTGATAAGTGTGCTTCCCTGCAAACACATAATTCCAGTTTATTCCTTGTAGATTATGCCTCAGTTTATTAAATGCTGCCTTTCTAAATGTTTTTTTGATAATATATTTAAAATGAGACCATGTTATCACGGTTTCCCAAATATTCCCGGACTTGAATATGTTATTACGCCTGCATTGTTTGATATTCCCAAATCTACTAATGCCTCTGCCCTGGTTGCTTCCCGAATACCTTGGGTCATGTACTGTCTTTTAGCACCCCCAAAAACCTTGTTTCCCTTTGTTGTAACGCTAATCTCATTGCCCCAGTCTGTCTGGATAATTAAAATCCCCCATTATGCAAACATAACCTAGTTTTTATGTTTTCTCCATTTGCAAAAGTATTTTGGCTTCCTCAATCTCACAGATATTTCGTGGTTTATAGCATATCCCTACAAACATTTTCTTTGTACTTTTACTTCCACTGCTAATTTCTATCCACAAAGTCTCTACATTTTCATCATTCCCTTCATAAACATCATCCCTTATAAATCCGGTTTAACAGTGTGTGTGTGTGTGTGTGTGTGTGTACCAGTGTGTGTGTGTGTGTACCAGTGTGTATGTACCAGTGTGTGTGTGTACCAGTGTGTGTACCAGTGTGTGTACCAGTGTGTGTGTGTGTGTGTGTGTGTGTGTGTGTGTGTGTGTCAGTAACATAAGTTTTTTTAACATTTGAAATGCTTACGATCTGGTCCTAAATCACTGGACTTCGAAGCTTGATAGGATAACGCCACGTAGCGGTGGAATAAAAAAAAAATAGAGATGTGGAAAGATGGAGGGATAAATAAAAAAGTGAAGTGAAGAAGAAATTGCAAAGAGGAGGGTAAATGGAAAGGCAGAGTGGGAGCAATAAGCAGTGGGATAGGGGGGCATAAAGACCAAAGGGGGTGAGGTGAGTAGGGCAGGATCAGACTAAACAAGAATATCAGATGGGAAGTAACTTGCGAAGCAATCGTCATGTTGCTTTTAACATGTGAACAAACGACAAAAAACAGCGCACAACTCGTAGTGTATTAAACGTGATTATATTGGCTCATTGCAGGTAAGGTTAGTATCGCACGTACACTTAAATAGAAAAAATCAGGCAGTACATGTTAGGGACATGTCACCACTCAGAAGTACACTCCGGGTCATCAGGGGCACAGGGTCTCCGCATCCACCGCTGCCAGATGGAAATGGTTTGTGAATCCGCGGTTTCTTCCACTCCACGATGCAGGCACTCGACTCCGTCACTCTCAGCTTCAGTCACGGTCCTTCCACTCAATCCGAAAGGGTGGGGGGGGGGGGGGAACTATGCACTGACAAGATAGCGCAAAGAAAAACTCCCGACACAATACCAGAATTCACCCGCCGTAGATCGACTTGAACCCTCGTGGCAACCACTGACGCCACAGACCTGCGCCTCTCGGTGACTGATAGTCAAATGGAATGTTCAGTGAATATCTTAAGCCACAGTCCTGATTGTCTGGCAGTGAGCTGGAAAGTGTATGTGGAGCATGTAAAAACTGCAGAGCTATCCAACGTGTTTCGTAAGAGTCACTTACTTCATCAGGGTTCCCTAATTGAACGTATTCAACTAATTTAATCTTCATCTTAGTATTGACCCCGTAAAATATATCACAACCTACAATGAGTTCACTTTACTCATTGACCAATGCAGCCACAAGAAATGTGAACAGCTGTTAGAATTATTATGCATTGAATAATTTGCAAACATTTGCTTCAGGGAGAAATATAGTGTCAGGCTATGAGAATTGGTTTCACATGACGGTTCCTCCTATGTAAAAATGTGCGTCTCCGTTTTTCCATCTTTCCTATCCTGCACAGGGAAGAGTTGGACAACTCCAGTCCTCAAGGGCCACAAACAGGTCAATTATTGGGGATAGCCCTGCTTCAGCACACAACTCGATCAGTGGCTCAGTAGAAGAGTGTGCGTCAGCACAGGTGGTGCAGTCAACAACTGAGCCACCTGTGTTGAAGCAGGGATATCCTTAAAACCTGACCTGTTAGTGGCCCTTGACAACTGGAGTTGGCCACCGCTGGCTAAGGAGAAGTGTAGGAATATGTATATCTGTATTTGTAGTTTTAGTTTATCTTGTACAGTAGACTGAAAGGGAGAGACAAAAAGAAAAAAAAACCTCATAAGGAATCTCAGGTCAGAGCATTGAACTGTTGTTACTGGTTATCCAGGAATGGCCTCTGTGACAATTCTTATCTACTGTATTTCATCTGTCCCGTGAGAGAAGATAACCGAGGGAGGGAGTCAAAGACAAGGAGTGCTCCAATTACATGGACTGTGAATACTGAAGTTTTTTTTGATGGACAACCAAATGAAATCATTGTAAAAGTTACATAATGGAAACCCTTACTAGCACATCAACGCTGCATACTTCTCGCATCATTCTAAATGTGCATCCACATCTCATCGTGAACAAATTGTACATCCCAGGCTCCCTGTCTGTTCAAGTCTCTAAAACGTTATATAATATATATCTGGTCCGGTTTCTGGGTGCCTCCATTTCTTTTGCTTTGGATAGTTAAGATAGGCTGGCTTAAGAACTCATTGAACCTTGTTCATAAGCCTCCTAGTCTTCGTCACATTAAATGAACAGAGGTTATACATTCAACTTACAGATATTTCAGGACAGTTAAAAATAACATGATTATGGGCATATGTAACAGTTACAGACAAGATTAAAATGTGAGAGCTGAAGTCTTGAAATTAAACTGGAGGGGGCTTTGAGTCTTTGATAGGTTGTTCAGATAGGCGGGGAGCTTGCCCAGAAAGTATCTGGACTCAAGTTATAGCCAATCTGGTTAGATCAGACCAATAAATAAAATTGCAAGAACAAAGTGCATACAGGGAAAACATTCAATCCAGGGACTACCAGTGTGTTGAACTAAAATCAAGCAAGAATAGGGAAGGATAAAGGGGTTAGGGAGGGTCCTAGGATTGAAGTGAGATCCAAGTATTACTTGGCTAGTGTGTTTGATTAGTTTGGTGTCAAGATCAAAAGAAGTATAGGATTCATTCTTGTAGAAAGCGAAAATAAGGAGACCCCCTTAGTGGGAATTATTTGAGATCTTACTTTTTAAATCACGTACTATAGCTGAAGTGGCCACCTCCAGTCCATCAGGTCAGGTTTTCAGGATATCCCTGCTTCAGCACAGGTGGCTCAGTCAATGACTGATTATCACCTGTGCTGAAGAAGGAATGTCCTTAACCTTACCAAATAAGTATACATGGGAAGGATGTTGATCCAGGGATTAATCCGATTGCCAATTCTTGGAGTCAGGAAGGAATTAATTTTTCCCCTTAATGGGGTTTTTTATTTGCCTTCCTCTGGATCAATAAGTAAGTATAGATATAGAATAAAGTATCTGTTGTCTAAATTTAGCATAGGTTGAACTTGATGGACGTACGTCTTTTTTCAACCTCATCTACTATGTAACTATGTAACCTGACCTGTTGGTGGCTCTGGACTATAGTATCAGAGATATTGAAATAAATCATAATTGGCGAGTTAAAGTGTGAAAAGCAGGGCTCCTCCCAGATAGTGATATGTTTACTGGTAGTTTCGTGTTTTTTTGTTCTGTAATGTTATAGCAGCAGGGCACTGGCTGGTAGGTCTCTGTTATTTCACATGGTGGCATAGCTCACTCCCATTTTTTTCTCCACTCCTTCTAAATGAATCCATCATTGTAAAGTCTCCCCTATGCTAAGGGATATGAGAGACAGACAAGCTAATTTTGTGACTCACTAAAACAGTAGAAGGTGAACATGTCATCAGTGGAGCTGCTATTGATTTCTTCTGTCCGGTCCTGGTTATGTGGTGATATACACCAGAGGATAGAAATGTTAAAAACAAGCACTTCAGGTTAATTCACAACATCCAACAGATATATACATGGGGTAGGGTGACCAGATTTTGAAAATGAAAAACCGGGACATTTTTTTTTTTTACATAACAGTTTATTTATTGTAGTACACTTATACTTAGGACCATTAGTCCTTGTTACATAGTTGTGTGTGTGTGTGTGTTGACCTCACTAATCGAACAAAAAAACCCAGATGTGAATGATTCTGAACCCCTTAACCAGTGTCTGGATGCCCCCTCTTCACAATTTCTAAAGCAGCAATCCCACCTGGGATCTTACCTGATCCGCAGTCCCTCAAGGTACTATACTGGAGGGGAGGTGTTCCCTACCTGTCTTCCGAGGTCTCCCGTGTGAAACTTGAGTCAGATCTGGAAGAAAGAAGGGTAGGTTACTTCGGTGTAGGTATACGGCAGTTAAGATAAGACAGGGAGGGTGAGAGAGAGAGGGTGAGAGAGACAGAGAGAGAGAGGGTGAGAGAGACAGAGAGAGACAGAGAGAGAGAGAGACAGAGAGAGACAGAGAGAGACAGAGAGAGAGAGAGACAGAGAGAGAGACAGAGAGGGTGAGAGAGACAGAGAGACAGAGACAGAGAGAGACAGAGAGAGAGGGTGAGAGAGAGAGAGAGAGAGGGTGAGAGAGACAGAGAGTGGGTGAGAGAGACAGAGAGTGGGTGAGAGAGACAGAGAGTGGGTGAGAGAGACAGAGTGGGTGAGAGAGACAGAGTGGGTGAGAGAGACAGAGTGGGTGAGAGAGAGAGGGTGAGAGAGAGAGGGTGAGAGAGAGAGAGGGTCAGAGAGAGAGGGTCAGAGAGAGAGAGGGTCAGAGAGAGAGAGGGTGACAGAGAGAGAGGATGACAGAGAGAGAGAGGGTGACAGAGAGAGAGAGGGTGACAGAGAGAGAGAGGGTGACAGAGAGAGAGAGGGTGACAGAGAGAGAGAGAGAGGGCGAGAGAGACAGGCAGGGTGAGAGAGACAGAGAGAGGGTGAGAGAGACAGAGAGAGGGTGAGAGAGACAGAGAGAGGGTGAGAGAGACAGAGAGGGTGAGAGAGACAGAGTGAGAGAGACAGAGTGAGAGAGACAGAGAGAGAGTGAGAGAGACAGAGAGAGACAGAGAGAGACAGAGGTGAGAGAGACAGAGGGTGAGAGAGACAGAGGGTGAGAGAGACAGATACCAGAGGGTGACACGAGAGAGAGAGAGGGTGACAGAGAGAGAGCGTGACAGCGAGAGAGCGTGACATCGGAGAGAGAGCGTGACAGAGAGAGAGAGCGTGACAGAGAGAGAGAGCGTGACAGAGAGAGAGAGCGGACACAGAGAGGAGGCGTGACACCCAGAGAGAGAGGTGACAACACGATAGAGCAGGGTGACACAAGAGAGAGAGTGACCAGAGAGAGAGAGAGAGAGAGAGGGTGAACAGAGAGAGAGAGAGGAGAGGGGGTGACACAGAGAGAGGAGCGATAGGGAGTTTGACAGAGCGAGCGAGCGAGGGAGGGGGGGGGGGTGACACAGAGAGAGAGATAGAGGAGGTGACACCGCTCGTCGACGAGCGAAGGTTTCCCCGCGACGAGAGCGATGAGAGCAGCTATCGAGAGCGAGAGCGCGCTCGCTCGCGAGCGCGAGACACCC
>WSYH01012579.1:0-18620 GCA_036426205.1 Ascaphus truei | reverse complement strand
GAGAGAGAGAGAGAGAGAGAGAGAGAGAGAGAGAAAGAGAAAGAGGTGGCGATAGTGACAGAGAGAAAAAGTGAGAGACAGACCCTGACAGAGAGCAAAAGAGATGATAGAGAGAGAGATGAGGAGATAGAGAGAGGATATGGTGTGTGAGAGAGAGAGAGGAGATGGTGACAGAGCGAGAGACAGAGAGAGACAGAGAGCGAGAGAGGAAGAGATAGTGACAGAGATGAGAGAGACAGACAGACAGTGACACAGAGAGAGAGAGAGGAAGAGAGAGAGATGAGGAGATAGTGAGAGAGAGAGAGGTGGAGACAGTGACAGAGAGAGAGAGATGAGGAGATAGTGACAGAGAGAAAAAGTGAGAGACAGACAGTGACAGAGAGCAAGAGAGATCTAAAGATAGAGATGAGAGAGAGAGGATATGGTGAGAGAGAGAGAGGGGATATGGTGAGAGGGAGGGGGTGGTGACAGAGAGGTGAGGAGATGGTGACGTGAAACACAGAGAGAGGGAGGAGGAGGGGAAAGAACCCAGGTGATTGAGGAAGTGAGGGAAGAATGTCTTACTGGCCGCTCGCCAAGATCTGAAAGTCATCGATACTGATCGAGTCCAAAGTCAGACACGACAGAGCCAGGGAATAAATACCAGGCTCCACGACTGGGGAAGGGCCAGCATGAATACTTAACCTCTTCCCTGCTGGAGAACCAAAGTCTGAGAATAACGCAACAGTTCCAGCACTCCCCTTCAGAAAGGGGCCTGCAACACATTGCAGAGATATATAATAACATGCAGATATATAAAAACACACACAGTGATATAATAACATACACAGAGATATCATAGCATCCATAGCAATATAATAACACGCAATGATATAATAACATGCAGTGTGATATAATAACACGCAGAGTGATATAATAAGAACCAGTGTGATATAATAACACGCAGAGTGATATAATAACATACAGAGATATCATAGCATCCTTAGCAGTGATATAATAACACGCAGTGATATAATAACATACAGAGTGATATAATAACAGGCAGAGAGATATAATAACATGCAGGGTGATATAATAACAACCAGTGTGATATAACAGGCAGCACGATATAATAACACGCAGAGTGATATAATAACATGCAGAGTTATATAATAACAACCAGTGTGATATAACAGGCAGCACGATATAATAACACGCAGAGTGATATAATCAAGATCAAAAAGTGCAAAACAGCGCTCACTTAGTCCTGTAAGTGGCCTTGGTACGTACCCTGTAGTAGAGAATCTGTGGCTTGTTGACTGGGTGCTCATCACCAAAGTCATTCAAACAATATGTAGATATGCAGCATGTTTACAGTATGACCCTTCTAGTGAGTCCTAGAGAGCTAGTCTAGACATTGTATTTTTACTTTATACTTTTATTGTGATGCTTTAATAAAACGACAGTATTCTTTGAGAAAATAAGAAAAAGGTGTTCTGTGACTTACTAACTAACATATCTGTAGAGAGATATAATAACCTACAGAGTGATATAATAACGTACATAACAAGCAGAGTGATATAATAACATGCACATATCATACAGAGAGATATAATAACATGCACATATCATACAGAGATATAATAACATGCACATATCATACAGAGAGATATAATAACATGCACATATCATACAGAGAGATATAATAACATGCATATATCATACAGAGATATAATAACATGCACATATCATACAGAGAGATATAATAACATGCATATATCATACAGAGATATAATAACATGCACATATCATACAGAGATATATTATAACATGCACATATCATACAGAGAGATATATAATAACATGCACATAATAATAATAATAATAATAATAATAATAGCATGTTCTTGTATAGCGCTGCTAATTGTACGCAGCGCTTTACAGACATTTTGCAGGCACAGGTCCCTGCCCCACAGAGCTTACAATCTATGTTTTTGGTGCCTGAGGCACAGGGAGATAAAGTGACTTGCCCAAGGTCACAAGGAGCCGACACCAGGAATTGAACCAGGCTCCCCTGAAGCAATCTCAGTGTCAGTCAGTGTCTTTACTAACTGAGCCACTCCTTTTCCATACAGAGAGATATAATAACGTACATAACAAGCAGAGTGATATAATAACATGCACATATATAGAGAGATGTAATAACATGCACATATCATACAGAGAGATATAATAACATGCACATATCATACAGAGAGATATATAATAACATGCACATATCATACAGAGAGATATAATAACATTAATAACATACAATTATCAGAACAGAGAGATATAATAACTGCACATATCATACAGAGAGATCTAATAACATGCCACATATCATAAGAGATATCATAACATGACATATCATACAGAGGATATATATAACTGCACATATCTACAGAGAGATAATACATGCACATATCATACAGAGAGGATAAAAAAATGACATATAATACAGAGAGATAAAATAACATGCACATATCATGACCGAGATATATAATAACATGCACATATCATACAGAGAGATAATAACATGCACATATTATACAGAGAGATATAATAACATGCACATATCATACAGAGATATAATAACATGCACATATCATACAGAGATATAATAACATGCACATATCATACAGAGAGATATAATAACATGCACATATCATACAGAGAGATATAATAACATGCACATATCATACAGAGAGATATATAATAACATGCACATATCATACAGAGAGATATAATAACATGCACATATCATACAGAGAGATATATAATAACCATGCGACATATCATACAGATAGATATAATAAGGAGAAATACATGACATATTATACAGAGAGATATAATAACATGCAATAGATCGAGAGATAACTAACATGCAACTATCATACATAGAGAAGAATAACATAGCAGCAATCCAGTATAACAGGGCAATACAAGAGATATAATAACATGCACATATCATAAGACAGAACAATACACATGCAATAACAGTATAATTCATGCTATCACGTAGAGATATAAACATGTCACACTATATAAGAGAGATATCATAAACATGCACATATCTCAAGAGATAATAACTGTACATTATAACATGTCAACAGAGATATTAATAAACATGTCACTCATCAAGCAGAAATACATGACATTGAGATAATCAACTCACATATATTCACGATATAGCAGACTTAATACCGAGATATAATAACATCACATATCATACAGAGAGATAGTAAAACATGCACACTATCTACAGAATACTAATAACCTACTGCACATATCATACAGGAGAATATTAATAACTGGGACATATCATACAGAGAGATATAATAAATGGCACATATCATAAGAGAGATATATTAATAACATGCATCATTACATCAGAGAGTATATAACATGCACATATCATACAGAGATATATAATACATACCTGCATATCATACGAGTATGAATAAGATGCATATATAAGAGAGATAGTAATAACATGCACATAAACTAAGCAGGTGATAAGTATTTAACAGCAGGTGATATAAACATGTACATAAACAAGACAGAGTGATAATTATAACACGCAGAGCTATAAATAACATGTACTATAACAAGCAGAAGTGATAAGTATAACACACGCGTGATATAATAACAGTTACAGTAACTCAAGCAGAGTTATAACAACGACAGAGCTATCACATAATATTTGACTGTAAATACTTTATTGTATTTTAGTGCGCCATTAAATGTACATACGCGCTTCACAGTAGTAATAATATAATAGTAACTGACTAATAGATATAAACCCAGGTCATGGTAAATAAGTGCTTCAGACATAAAAGTTACCATTAAGGAAGAGGAGTCCTCTGCTCCGAGGAGCTTACAATTCTAATAACATGTAACATAACACCCAGAGTTAAACCGCAGAGCGATTATAACATGTACATAACATGCGAGAGTTTATAATTTATTATTTATAAATGTTTTACAGGAAAGTAATCAGATAGGAAAACAGGCAAACGATTTCTGAAAAAAAAAAAAAACCCTATCTTTGGGGCCAAGTAACGAATTGACGTTTCGGCAGGACACACCTGCCTTTCTCAATTTGTCTGGGCACACTAACCCCCCAGTGTCTCTGCTTGTATACCCCAATGTCGCACCATTGTGTTCTCCTTCCCATCAAAACTCTCGGTGTTCCTCATTTACCAATCTGTGGGTTTTAGCCATCCTATTTCGGTTGGCATCTGCACGTGCTCATGGACCCTGACCTCCGCAGCACATGGTTGGCGCGTGAACGTCAATCGGGCGTTGCTCCCCCGTCGTCAGCTCCTATTGGTCCGCCCCTGGATCCATGAAAATGTCTATTCTCGGGTGGTGATGTCATTTAAATGGGCAGTGTTGAATCCTCCATTGCGTCCAATCGCGTCGTCCTGTGATGAGGGACTCACCTGGGGACCCTCAGCGCTGCAACGCTGGATAGATTAGGGATTCGCCCGTATTCTTTTTGATTAGGCCGCCAATGGTGGGTTTCAGTTTGATCTCGTATATGCTTTGTGCTGCAAGAGTCTTGTGACCAGTCTGCCAGAGAGGGGAGGTGAACAGTCAATTTGCGGCAGTCACTCCATGGATACATTCATCCTCCACGGAGGATTTTCTGGTTGGATTCTTGCATACCGATCACCAACGTGCACCAATCACCGTATAATCAAGCGCTGATCACGCCTAGAGGGCTGGCGTGCCACATCTGAATGAGCCAATCACAGTGAGCCTAACCCTTGTGACGTTATGCCACCCTCTCCTAGCCGCGCGTTTCATCAATTTGGCCTATAGGCACACAACGTGCCGCAACGTGCACGCAACATGCACGCACAGGCCCTCATGCGACCCATTCTATGGGCTACACACCACCCCAGTCCTTGACTTATTTCATGAGCGTCACGTACGTCCTCTACTATATATGTTAGGACGCACATCCAAATATAATCGTAGTAATCACATTGATTGGGTTAAAACAAAAAAAAAAAGGGGACGAACGAATTGGGTCAAGACTAGTGATGTAGTGCCACATCACACATGTCGCTAAAGGCTTGGACACTGGGACAATTGACCAACTCATCCGCTCGTTTCAACGTCTGCCACTGGCGTGCAGTAGTTACATGGGAGCGGCCTCAGTGCGGTCTCGGTCACCCGCACCCGTGGTTTAGAGTCGTGGGCCCCCTCCGTCCTGTCGCCATATCTTGTCCACATCGCATTGGCGCGCGAGATAAGCGCTAAGGTTTCCGGAAAGTGAACGTGTGGGGAGAGAAGAACTAGAACTACAAGACGCACTCAACCGCGGGGAAGAAGAGACTAGGGCGGCCGAAGGAAGAACGGAATATCCAGGTAATACTGGAGGTGGAATAAGCATCGGTCGGTATGGGGCAGAAGAGAGTGCGTTAGGGGTATGACCAAGGTTTATTAGTGATCTGACACTTGTATCAGCTCGTGATAACTCAAGAATCTAAGTTGATTCCACATTACATAGATCCGCATTAGTGTCAATTCCAAAGTTGAGATAAAGGAACAGTCGTACCTCACGGCGCCCAGTGGGCAGGTTGGGACTGCTTTACACTAGTCACTAAATGCTGCATTTTAACACGTTGACGTTCCGTGATCTATTTTCAAGCTGAGGTAGGATTATAGCTTAATAAGAAAACGTATTTGAAATAATAGTATAACCCTCACCTGGGAATAACTTTCCATTCAACTTGGAACTTATTTAGATATCTGTAGCATACTCTGTCCCATTTATCTCCAACTTGGGGAATGGGCCCTCTTCTCCTTGTGCGATCTCTTCCTTTCAGTGGCAACATTGTGATGTCACGTGGCATTGCCGTTGTCATGGCAACACCTTTGAGTTCACGCACCATGGACGGAGGGACACTGACAGGAGGAGATCGGGAAGGAGATGGTAAAGAGTTACAGAAGCCCTGTCTCACCCCCGCAAGGTTGTGGAAGAGCGAGGGCCTCTGTAACTACAGCTCGTGCAATGGCAGATGGAACCGCCTACAGTTGGCCCTGGTATTACCACAATTGTACCTCTCTATTTATTCAATACAGTAACCATCTATAACCTATATACCTGTAGATTATGAGTGCTAATACAATTGAGTCTTAGAGCAATCCAGCAATATTATACATGTGCGTTTTTTTTAAAATAAATCAGTTCTGTTATTAGATAATACTTATGTCATGATAATATCATTGAAGTAGTATTTTAATCAATCTGGTGCTTCAGAGGTTAATTGTTATCTTTTTGTTTAAAAATAACAAAGAATGTTTATGGCTCGTTAAACCCTTCTAGTTTTAGGACTGATAAACTGGAGATAAGGGCATTTAGTTCGCAAAGAGGGAATTAATTTACGCCATCTGACATCCAGTAAACAGACACTTTTATAGGTACTTTGAAAGGCCTTCTCTGGAGGGTTAGGCAAGGTTCAGGGGGTGTGGTAAGAAAATATTCCACAAACGAGTAAATTTATGAAAAAAAATAGGATATTGGTGAGGTGATAACCTCTATCTAAATTCTAACGTCCAGAATCTGTAATTGCGGCAGAGAGATGCATGCAATAAGACCATGGGTAAGAGGTGCCCAAGGCCAGATCATCCTTTTGTTCTCTCCAATATGAGCAAATGTCGTCTGATCTCAGTCTTGTTGCACAACATAACGCCTGAATCTATTGCTATGCACTCAGTGTGACTAAGTATAAAGAAAAGGAAGTTATGAGTGTGTTTATATATTGAGTCAAGATTTTAAATCCTTGTTAGAGGAGGGTTTTTTCTAAGTCGTAAAACTGTCACCTACCGACTAATTTACGACGGGGTGGGCTCATAGTTGTTTTCAAAGGAAAGTATATATATAGGGCTTGCCTGAGTTATGAATCATATTCAACGGTGTGTTTGGAATCAAGTACAGTGAAATTTCATATTTCTACCACCAGCGACCTCTCTGGGGGAAACCTATGACATATATGTAATGTCGTATAGGATCCTGTTCTGTTTTATAACCTGTTATTTTTAAGGTAGAACTTGGTCATTTCGTGTGCTTAGTTGTAGTGTAAGATGATATTTCTTTACTTGTTTTATTTTACGAATGCTTGGAAGACTGGTGTCAGCTTTAGTAGAAGTATTACAGGTTTGGTCTGTAAGTCTGCTTGTTGTACGATACGATGTGTAATTGTGTTGTTGAAGGTTGCAGTCCCACTGGTTCTCTTTCGACGAATACGGGCCCTGTAACTATGTCGCTCATAGGCAGAGGTGGTGGTGATGGGCTAGAGGGGTGTTGCAATACGACCTGCTGGTTCTGTGTACATCAACTAGAGTATGGATGGTCAGTGTCAAGAGGAAGGTCGTGGACTATAAAGCTTGATGCAGTTGAGTGTAGGACCGGGCCAGTGGGAGAGAAAGATGAGTTTGCTAAGTAGCCGGTCTATTAACCTCTGTTGCATCTAAGTCACGTGCTTCATTTTTGTCTGTTCGTTTGTACAGATGTTTAATTGCGACAGATTGATGGAGATATTTGTTCTTTAGAAACCTTTACAAAGTGAAAAGTAGGGCCGTTTGCGAGCTGTGTATTAAACCTTGTCCCATCATGCATGTCACGTGCTCACAGTGTGCCGTACGTGACACTTATTGCCTTTTTTTAAATTGAAAATTCACTCTTATTGCCATTTTGAATGAGTTTTAATATACTGAACACTTTTTGATTCTATAGTCAGGTTTTAGCACACCTCCCCAGCAGTGCAAAATATTGCAACACTTTCCTGTTTGTTTATCATTTGTTTGCCAATATTCCCAGTAGTTTGAACGTAAAACTGTAAGGCTGCGATTCATAGTAGGCGCGACAGTGCGATTTTGCGCGCTGCGAGAACAAAGTGCAGTAGCTGGTAGGGGCCGGCCAATAGTGCGCACGAGTGCGGGTGTGATGCAGACGACCTCGGAGCAGTATTTTCAAAAGACAAACTTTTTTTGTTGTTTCGGGTCCTGGGTTCGCATCACGTGAGTGGTTTCAGCTAATGGGGGTGAACCAGCCTGGTGATGCTTCCGCCACGCCTCCCCAATCGCCTCCAGCGCAGTTCACCCCCTCGCTCATATGACAGCGCGCTACGCATGCGCGCTCCGCCCCCACCTCTATAATCTTCCTATCAATGATTATGTTACCTTATTATAATAAGAACTACATTGTAGCTCTGATACACTGACTGTAGGGATTGATTTGAAAAACTGAGTGCCATTTAGTGACTCAGGGAAGCAGGACTATTGCTGATCACGATCATGGAAGAAAAACGAATCCATCGGGTGCATATATTTGTGATTCATGTTGTGGTTTTTCAAGCTGCTTGCTTTGCCTCTTTAACAAACCCTCAGTTTTTGGGGTGGATTTTCTTTTTAAGTTGTTATATGTTTACCTGGGTAACTGGTGGTTTCAATGTGGATTCTTTTTAGATATCTAGTTTATCCACCTCATTGACATATGGCGTAGCTCTTCTATATTGGCAATTATTGGCTTTGCACTTAATTGCCATTTGTTTGCATACTGAGTGTGGGCCCTTCTCCCTATGTTATACATTATTGAAATTTGTTCTCAGTCTAGCTTTTTCACTTTGATTTTTTATTGTTTTAGCTCGCCATTTTTTGTGGTTCTATTGAAACTGTTCACACTTTTTATACAATCCATGCTGCCCACTGCTAGGATTGGTTTGTGCTTTTTTTTCAAGCTTCTTCTTCAAGTATGTGTTATTATATCCCCATGCATTTTTATTGTTTGTATTGCTGCTTCTATTGATGTCTCTCTCATGGTATCACATCCCATGCAATTTATTTTCACTGTGCTATTATTATATCTCACTGCATGTGATTATCTCATTGACAAGCTCTTGGTTTAAATATTACCTTCTATGCTGACGACACACAAATTTACTTTTCAACCCCCGACCTTACACCACTGCTCAACAGACCAAGTTTCTGAGTTTCTCTCTGCGATATCATCCTGGATGGCCCTTCGCCGACTTAAACTAACATGTCAAAAAACAGAGCTCCACATACTTCCTCCCAAACTGGCCTACTACATCCTTCTACATTACTGTTTGAAAGTTCTGTCATACACCCAGTAGCGGAAGCACACTGCATAGGGGGTCACACTCGACTCCTCTCTCTCCACATTCTCCTCTCACATTCAAATCGTATCTAAAACCCTGTCGCTTTTTCCTCTGCAATATTACAAAATACCCCCCTTTCATCTATTGCTCAACTCCTAAAACTACTGACTCAGGGCCCTCATTCTCTCTCCCGTCTCGTTTACTGTAACCTCCTGATGTTCCGCCTTCCCTTCTCATCTGTCTCCCCTACAATCTATCCTAAACGCTGTTGCCAGAATCACTCTACTCTTTCCTAAATCTGTCTCAGTGTCCCCCTCCTGGAAATCCCCTCTTCTGGCTTCCTATGAAATCCCACATCTCACACTCAATTCTCCCTCTCACTTTTAAAAGCTTTACACTCTTCTGCTCCTCCTTACAATCTCGCCCTATATTCTTGCTATGCACCATCCTGACTCTTCGTTCTGCTTCCAGGATGTCTTCTCTCTACCCCCTTTGTATCTAAAGCCCTCTCGCGCCTTAGACCTTTCTCACTGACTGTCCCATACCTCTAGAATTCCCTCCCCTCAACACCCGACTAGCACCTCTCTATCATCTTTTAAGACCCACCTTAAACAAACCAACTGCTTAACAAGCAATATGAGTATCTCCCTAGCTAATTAAAAACCTGGTACATAAGCTTGGCCCCTTGCAGACGCACTTCCCAGAATGCCCTCCACTGTTGCGTACGTCCTTCCTACCTACCAATCAGATTGTAAGCTCTTCGAGCAGGGACTCCTCTCCTAAATGTTAATTTTTAAGTCTGAACCCTTATTCCATATGTTTTATTGAATTATTTGTAATTTATATGATTGTCACGTGTATTATTACTGTGAAATCGTCTATGTCATTAATGGCGCTATACTATAAGACAATCCATATCACTCTGCATGTATTATCTCCCTGCATTGATTATATCACGCTGCATGTTACTATCCCCCTGCATGTGCTTATATCACTCTGCGTGTTAATATATCTCCCTTGCAAGTGATTATATCACTCTGCATGTTATTATATTGCTCTGCTTCTTATTCAAGCCCTCTGCATGTTTATAATTGTGCGTTGCTTCTCATTAAATCTCTCTGCATGTTATTATATCCCTGAGCGTTATATTGCTCTGTTTTTTATTAAATCTTTGCATTTTATTAATTGCTCTGCTTCTTCTAAATCTCTCTGCACGTTAATATCGCTTTGCTTCTCTATAATCTCTCTGAATGTTACAGGCTCTGGCTTTCCATAAATATCTGCAATTATTACATTGCCCAGTTTTGTATTAAAAAATCTCTCTGCATGCCACTCTTTGCTCTTATATAGCTCTTTGTCTATTCTTATTTCTCTTTGTATGTTAAAATATCACCTGTTATTATATTACTCTGTGTTATTATTATTACTCTGTGCCCCGGAGTCATAAACGCGTGATTCGCTGTTAACGCCTGAATTGCCGATATACGCCTAAGGCCCGTTCTTTCCCCTGTTATACGCATGCTTGTTCCCTGTTATACAGCCGGGAGCTACAGATACTGTGTATGGGTGTTGTATGTTTGAGTATATGGTGGTGCATGGTTTTTATGAGTGAAGGAAGTCCTAATAGAGATTTTTTAAAGAAAAAAAAAAAGTTTAATAAGAAATATTTTTTTTTTAGTTGTGCAATCATTGACACACCACACACACCCACACACACACACACACACACACCATACACCCATACATATATGTGAGCGCCGGTAGCGGCGCGAAGATGATTTCCCCCATCTTTGCCGCTTTCGGTCGGCTCCCCGCTCCCTGCCGTGCACTCGCGGCGGCCCTGTTAGAAGGGCTGACTAGCCTCAGCCATCTATATCTGCATGCGCGCGCACGGCGTAGCACGCGCCGCACATATGAACGGCCCTAACTTAAATGGCAGGTGTTGCTTGATTCAGGTGTGTTGTTATTATATTGCTCTGCGTGATATTTTATATTGCTCTGTAATGTTAATATATCACTCTGTGTATTATTACTTTGCTCTTTCAATGTATACACCTAAATGTGAAAATGGGCATACATGATTTTTTTTTACATTTACTTTGTGTAAATCTTTACATTTGTATGTTAAATCTGCAGCTACTTTCCTGATATAATAAGGAACTTGGGGTGTGATGTTTTTATTGGAAAGGTTGTCTAAGTTCATTGCTCTCCTACTACTTCTCTCATTCATTCCTCTGCGATCTCTCCTTCTAGGACCAACAGACAAGTGTTTCCCTGCACTGTACCACTACACAGACTCGGGGACATTCTGAACAGCTGGTGGCCCTCGTGCCCTGGCATCTGGCACACCTGTGTGACTCCAGCCCGTGGGGGGTGTGGCTAAGAGAAAATGTTTAAATAACCCCTCCCGTGGCAGCTCCTATGCGGTGGTTGAGAGGCGGGAGCAGGTGAGTAGCAGGGGATGCTGAAGGACAGGGTATGGGCAGTGTCCTTAGTGCTGTTGTCACTGAACAGTAGACTTCTCCTGACCAGATGGGACCACCCAAACCTAAACAGACCAAGTGCCCTATGCACTCAGCTCCTACTCACACGCCCAGTTGTGTATTCTTACACTAACTCGTTCCCTGTACACATCCAGAACGTGTTCTCTCAACACTCAGCTCCCAAAACATATTCAACCCTACCCCTTATTAATTGCTCACACTCCCTCGCACACCCAGCTACTTAAATCATGCCCATCGCCTTATACATGGGTTTCCTATATTTACCACTCACACACCCCCTGCTCGCTCTTGCACACCATCTTCCCACACCCTTGTCTCAAGGTCCCTCCCTCTCTCCCTGGTGTCGACACCCTCATATTCCCTGGATTTTGCCTTCAAGTTCCTCATCTCGAAACATCTTAGTGATTCAGAGCAGCGGGCCAAAGAGCAGCAGCAGCAGCAGCAACAGCAGCAGCAGCACCAGCAGCAGCGCGAAGAAGAAGTGCAGGTGAGAGTGATGGGAACCCCTTATTGAGCTGCCTTATAATTAAAAAAACACAAAAACAAAAAGAGAGGTTTGAACTACGATGTTCTAAAAGATTACCCTGTAGTATACGCATCCCTCGGGTGACTTAGCATTATTGTGTCTAACATGCATGTTTGAGGTGTGTTGTGTGTTTAGAGGTTGGAGTATGTGGTACATGTCTGTGTTTTCTATGTCAATGGTGTATGTCTGTGTTTGTATGTTACAGTATGTGTGCATGTCCTCTTTATGTTTTTTTCCCGACAGCATGTGTGTGTCCAGTATGTAATGTCTTATATGTCCTCTTTATACATTTGGTGTCAGTGTGTGTGTTTGTAGGTCATTGTGCCGTGTGCATGTGTGTTTTTTGTATGGGTGTACATGTGTCTGTTTTCATGGTGTATGTCGCCAGCTCCGTGTTTGTAACATGTTCAGTTGTGAAATTCTGGAACTATCTGTACACAGCTTATCACAGCACCCCCAGCACTGCTGGGTTCATCTCTTCGCTCATACAAGGGCACCTCTCCCCATACTGTACTGTACACTCAGTCAGCACTGCACGGTCATCTCTCAATCCCCTCACCTACACACATGCACCGGTCACCCCCACATACACGCACACATACACCTCACCCTCACATACCGGCACCTTCAACCCCTCACATACACAGGCACCTGCACCCTCCACATAACAGACACCTGTCACCCCGTCACATAACGCAGGCACCTGTCACCCTCTCCGTACACACACCTCTTACTAACCCCCTGACACAATAGGTGCCTGTGTATGTAAAGGTGTGTGTGTATCTGAGGGGTTGACAGTGCCTGTGTCTCACTCACTACACATGCACCTGTCACCACTCACATACACAGGCACCTGTCACCCCCTCACATACACAGACATGTCACCACCATCCACATACACGCCCACCACAACCCTCTCATCCCTCACATACACAGGCAGCTGTCACCTCCTCATACACAGGCACCTGTCACCCCTCACATACACAGACATGTCACCCTCCACATACACGCCCACCCACCTCTCATCCACATACAAGGCATCTGTCACCTCCTCAGGACACTGTCACCTCTCACCCCTCAATACAAAAAAAAATGCACACACCTCTTTTACCCCCTGACACATACACAGGCACCCGTCAACCCCTCACATACACAAGTACCTGTCACCCCCTCACTCACATACACAGCAAACTGGTCACCCCCTCACATACACAGGCACTGGTCACCCCTCACATACACAGGCACCTGTCACCCCTTACATGCACAGGCATCGTCACCTCCACATACACCGCACACACACCTCTCACACCCCCCCATACACATGCATCTGTCACCCCCCACACACACACCTCTTACCCCTCTGACACTACCACCACAGTATGGCTTTAGCTTTTTGCCCTCCGTAGCTAGGGGTGGCACTTCTCAATGTTGTACTAACGGCAACTATTGTAGTTAGCTGACACAAATTACTGTAGCCTTGAGCAGGCAACGAACTAGTTCTATACTAGAACTACACCCTAGTTCAGTAACTATTTTTAACTGTTTTTCAAATTTTAGTCTACAACCTTTATTTGCCACCAGTTTTGAATAGTACGGCTAATAGTAAGATTCCTAACATGTTATGTTAGAAAGGAGGTATAAATGTAACTACAATACAGATTTATTGTGTCTGTAGCCGGAATAAGTGCTTGTGGATCTGCAGTCATGAGTCCCGTAAAGGGATCACCTTTTAATAAGCTGCTCTGCTCCCCAACCTTCAACCTTGTAACATAACATCGTGTGCGTCTATGAATACTCCCACATTGACTTTCTCCTCACATGCTAAATATCTGGAAATGCCCAGATCTGTTCTCTGATTATCATGGTTTCGTTTTTTGGGAGCCCAGGTGGGACGGGCGGAGGGGGAGGTGATTCAGTGCCACAGATGTAAAGAATATCCCTGTTTCAGTCATGTGACCTCCTTGCTAGCACAGCCCAGATGGAATCATTTTTTCAGGGGTGTCCAACCTGTTTAAAATAGGTCATCAAGTGGTAACCACACTCCTGTAGTAATCTAGTCTCAGGCTGTTAGGGAAAGGTGAATTGAGACTGAATTACAACTGAGCAGGATTCACACTGAAAGGATTTGCAAGACAATAATTAACTAAGACTAACGGAGGTATATATATATACATACATACATACACACCACTACACACCACACACACACACACCCACTTTGATCACAGTTACAAGTTATTTATGGTAGGGGGAGTTAATTACCTTGTTATAGAAATAACTTAAGTTTATTAACCTCTGTCTAATCTCAGAGTGATAGGAGCAATCTTTCTATAACCTACTGTAGCACTGTTTCTCTCCCCCTCCCCCTCCCCCCCCCCTCGGGGAGATTATCCGCCTATGCTACCTGTGTGTGGTGCATACCTGTTTATAGCAGGAAGAAGCTGAGCTGATCTGCGGTAGTGTGGAGATCAGGACAGGCTTAGCTTCTTTCTCTTGGTTCTTTTCTCTTTGTGTTCAGCGCCTCCAGTCGTAAGTGGGTTCCAGGGTATCCAAAACATCCCCCACTATGCACTCTTTCCCCAGTTGCCACAAGCCACTGCCCAACCTGCCCATTCTGTCCCGTCATCCACTGCCACCATCAGTCCTAGAGTAAGACCCCTGGCTCCTAGACCCTTATCCGTGGTGAGTCCCGTGGCCCCAAACAGCACTGTCAAATGTGATGATATGTCTCATGAATGTTATGCCTGTTCATCTGTGGGAAGTCTGTACCATGGTGGGGTACGTGGTGAAAGCAGGAGAAAGGGCCTCATCAGAACCAATACAGAGAGGGTCACTAAGAGTATCTGCAGGGTCAATGACTGGCCTTTTCTCCGGTTAGGGAGGCACCATAGAACCACCTTTATGGGAAGGTCTTGTTTGGGGTGCTACCTGCGCACAGCCAGAGAGAAGGGCCTAATGAAGTACAGCAGGGCCGATAGTCTTAGTGCAAGATTCCATAAGAATGGGATATGATTATCCTTATCCTCCCGAGACTCATGAGGAGTGCTGAGGAACACAGATGGAGTGGTGGAGGAAGCTCTAGTAGCACCTTACAATACTTCCAGAGACTCCAGATACCATGATTTTGACAGTGCAAACACCTACCTCAAGCCATGGGTAGTGGCGCCGCAATATACACATAGACAAGAGTAGAATATATATCCAATTTGGGAGAAGTAGGTGCTATTCTATCAAAGTACCTGACGGTCAGGGCAATATGGTCAAGAAGCTTGATCCGGCCCACTACTACTGAGGTAGCCCTAGTACATTCACATTAACCCGTTCCACTTGGGGATGATATTTGTTATGTAATGTGCATTGCAATGTGTAACCGTATGCAATGTTATGCATTTTATGTTTAGAACCACTTTAAGCCCTGACAAGCATAGGTTCCCTATGCGAAACGGTCCGTCGGTTTTAGATGACGTCATCCCTTTGACGTAGGTGGAGGCGACCAGGATGAGGCCAGGAGATTTTGTGTACCGGGTCTAGCAGCAGAGACACGCGGCGGAACACGTTTGTATGAGTCTTTAACCTACGAGCCATACACTTTTCATGCCGGCTAACAACTTTGTGGGTGTGTGTTGGCGTGCACTGTATGACACCTTTGTGGAGGCTATTTATATCCAGGGCTTCCCACCAGTGGGGATTGTGTGCTTGTATATGCACGTTATACAAAAGTGTATTAGACCGGAACAGCTGGCATTCTTGCAGGAGGATTTATGTCTGCGGTGCCCCACTGTGGGGGGATTATCTGTACATGTTATGCACCCGTTTAGCGCAGATGTATGGGCGTCTACAATGTCCCTATCTCATGTCAGTTAGACATTATAACAGCTAAGATATTCACCTTTGGTGTTAGCTCTGCATATATGTACCCGTATCAGCTAATGCTAAACTGCTTAAATATATACACTCTTTGTCCGTCTTGGCCAATAAAATCTCAGTCAGCTATTACCACCTGAGTTCATCATATATACTGGGTACCCATATATACCTTTACAACCTGATATTGGGAGCTTACTTTTCCTGGTCACCTTCCTTCTTCTTATTTTACACACTCTCTTTCCCCGTTTACCACCCCACACCCCTGATGTCCCTTTCCTTTCTATATATATATTTTTTCTTTTTTAATAAACCTTTGTGTTTTGCGTTGCGTAATACAGGCATTGGCCCGGGACTTATTGTCCTCCTCCCACTTTTTCTCCGTGATGCAAGCCCTGGGTTTCTTGCTCCACTGGGGCTTTAAACCCCCCCCCCCCCCTTGGATTATGTGTCAATATCAGTTTTTTATACCCTATGCACCATAATGAAATAGCCTTTATATTGAAGAGTTGGAGGCGATACATTTGTGTGTTTTTTATGTTAGATTATTTCAAGGTTATTGTTACAGTATGGATGTTACAACCTACTGTCATCAAGCGGGGTCGTTGGAATTTCACCAGGGGGATTGCGCCTAGCCTCCAGCCGCTACTTTTCTTTCCTGGCCCCTACCAGTGTAAGTCCTTGTTAGGTGCAGCAGTGGATGGGTAATTCCTTCAGAAAGGCCTTGTGGGCTTTTGCAGCTTAGTACATTTGATTATATCCAAGGGCGGGCCAGCACAGCCAGAGAGTGTCCAGCCTGAGGGGTGGATACTGAATGGGGTCACATACTGGATGTGATGACCTTTCAGTATCCGATTTGTCTATTATGAGGCAGAGTTACGTCACACCCAAGGTATAAATACTGCACTCTCACAAAAGTGGGCTGTCGTGCTGTCTCTTCCCTCCCCGTGTGAGTGTTAACCAGCTACCCTTGGTCCACTAGGAGGCCTAACGTAGCACCATGCAAGGAACGTATGCAATGCTGTAAGATCAGAACCTACAATAACAACACATTGTACCATCACCATGCTTTCCCTGTCTGAGGATCTAGAAAGCGTGTCAGTATGATGGACCATCTTCCATCCAGAGGATCCAATGCTGACCGGGTGCTGCAACACCAATAGGGTACCCTGTAAATCCTGTCTGTTCTCCCCACACAACACCGCAATCTCACTTGGGGGGAGGTACAAGTGCACACTACAATTAGATCTGTTTGGAAGCTCTTCTAAGTGGTTTATTGTGCCTATGTAATTGTACTAATAGTTGCTCTGTGCACTATTGTTACTGACATTTTTCTTTTTCTTGGTGTCAGATCCCAGCTAACGAGGGGGAAGAGCGAATCTGTGTGCAAACAAGACAAGCTTCGCTTACTCTGCATTGGAGCCACCAGTAGCCAACATATCCCACCACATGAAACTGCTCCCTTGGCACCAGGTAACAAAATTACCTAACAATCAGAGTATGACTCACTGAAAATCAAGTATTGGCTCACCCGAACACCAGAACGGAAAACTGAAAACCAGCACACACAAACTCACCAGAGCTAAAGGAACCCGCACAGACCACCTGAAGCACAGATACCTACTGAAGTTGAGCTACGTGTAACAGGTACACCTGAGCAGAAAGTAACAGACCACTCTGTGCTGAAGGTGACAAATCCTCACTCAGGCAGCAGATAAGGACTCCACCTGATCTGAATCTAACCTTAATTCTGTCGAAGAGCGTGCGAGCACACCTGAACACAGGTCCTTCTGCTTTCCGGAACAGCTGGATGCAAGTCTGTTGCCAGCCTGACAGAGTCAGAGTGACCGGAAGCTTGATCATATCCCTTCCGTCAGCCGGAATGTACCCAGTCGCAGAGAATTCACGGGCTGGAGAGGAATTCTAAAGTCACGAGCTGAGGGACAATGGGGACACGCAGCAGCAGGATGGTGGTGGTGCCGTCCCACTCGACGGGACAGCCGCCTGTCGCTGGTGAAGGGGTGTTTATCTCTTCGATATCCGAGCGTATCGACACTGAGACCGTTCAACCAAGCTCTCTCTCAGACCAGATGAAAGAGTAGGAGGCGAGGCAGCCCTTTCACTCATCACATTGGGGATGGATGTTACGTGAAAGGTGCAGAGAGCTGGGACAGACCAGCGGAAAGATTCATAGGAAACAGGGGCAGCGGAGAAAAGAATTGGGGCCAAGAGGAGCTGGGAAATCTCCACAGCATGAGTCGGACAATTCCTTCTAGTTGTGATTCACAATGGGACGTACAGTGGCACCCAACACAGTGGACGTTGAAGGGAGAAGATAAACTTTGAAAACGCTCGGCAACAGTTTGATGTGGAGAAGAAGACAAACCAGTCTCTCCGATTAGCCCACGGCCTCAGCCACAGCCCCCCGCTATCCTAGGTATACGGCGGTCCCTTACGAGAAATACTTGAGTAACTGGGGCAGAAGACCCGAGCAGACTTCCCAGTGTCATTGGAACCCGCCTTGGGTTTCACAGGGTTGGCTGGGCCGGATGAGACCCTCCTGAAACAAAC
>WSYH01012578.1:0-18624 GCA_036426205.1 Ascaphus truei | reverse complement strand
CCCAGGTGGTAGCAGTGTTTAGATATGATTGCAATTGGGTAGGGGCTCACTGGAGTTACCTTGTGGAGGAGAAAGGTGAGTTGGCCAAAGTAGCCGTGTATATTAACCCTGGTTGCATATCTAAGTGACGTGCTCTCTTGTGCGCTGTTTGTGGTGGTGGTATATTGGGATGGATTTAAGGGAGATGTTAACTCATTTGAGTGACCTTTGCAGAGGTGAAGATTGGGGCAGGTTGCGGGTTGTGTATTAACCCTTGTCCTGTAGAGGAGATAATGTCCATTTGTGGGACCTCTGCGGAGGTAAAAAGTGAGAGTGCTTTGGGCATGAGTATTAACCTACCTATCAGGTAGATCCCAACATGTGTCCATCTCAGGCTCTAACTCCAACCCCTTGGATATCACCTGTGTTGTCCCGCAAGGCTCTGTTCTGGGGCCCCTACTCTTCTCAGTGTTCCTCAATGATCTTCCCACAGCTTGTAAGGGAGCTTCAATACACATGTATGCAGATGACACAATCTTATATGCACACAGTCCTAGCCTCTCTGACCTTCAACACATACTTTAATCTGACTTTTTCAGACTTGAAATTGGATTTCCGAAAACAAACTGTTTTTAAACACTGACAAGACTGTAATAATGGTATTTGTGACCAAACTTGACACCCTCTACAACTCACTATGCCTCTTTGCCCTCCAATGCAACTACAACACACATCACTGCAAAATGCTCAAAGAACTAGATTTGGCCCCCACTTGAGTCTAGGCGCAAAGTTCATCTTTCCTGTCTTGTCTTCAAATACTTTCTGGGCAAGCTACCCAGCTACAGTAGCGACATCTTTTATTTGACTAAATGCCGGCGGCATGCCGGAATCTACCCCGGCTGCCGCCAGTAAAAACCGCGCGCCGCCGCGTTTCCCCCACGCACCCCCCCTCCACTTAGCGCGCAATTAACCCCCCCTTCCCGACCCCGAACCCGGCTCCTGCTCTGCCCCTCTGCTTCCCCGCACCCCCGCTTACCTTACTTTAATCTCCAGGGGTGTCGGGGAAGCCGGGGAAGCCGGGCGCGCATGTGACTGTGACGTCACAGTGCGCCGCCACGCGCCGCGGCTCCACACTTCCCACACGCATCCAACCGGCGGCTTTTACTCGAATAAAAGCTGCCGCTGCTGTACCTGAACAAGCTCCTCACCCCGACCACATGCAGCACTTATCACCTGAGATCTGACTCCAAAAGACTGTTCATGGTCCCAAGGCTCAACAAAGTATCCGGCCGCTCCTCCTTCTCTCACCGTGCACGTTACAACTGGAACAATCTACCGGAGACTCTCTCAGCCGCCACCAGTCTAAGTTCTTTCCAAACTAAAGCTGTCTCACATTTTAATCTGGTCTGTAACTGTTACATACGCCTATAATATATATTATCTCTTACTGTGCATGCAATGTCTTGTATATAATGTATACCCTGTTCACTTATGTAACTATAACCCAGGTCCCCCTTGGTGCTCGTTTAGCCCCTTACCTCCTTGTGTGCTGTGGAGGTGCACTGATGCGTCCGGCGTGCGTCAGAAGGTTTTAAGGGGCGCGCGGGTGCCAGCGGTAGTGCGCGTGCGACTCCGGTAGTGCAGGGAGGGGGAGCGTGAGTGTTCTGGAGAGGCGATCGGGTCGCCGGTGCCCCGTGGACGCTTTTAATGCAGGGAGCCGCCATCTTGATAAGGCTGGCGCATGCACAGAGCATTCCCGAGGTTGGTGGACGTTAGGAGGGGGATAGCACTTGCGCAGTAGCCAGGGACAGTGGTGGCCATTACACAGCAGCACCGCAGGGAAACTACAATACCCAGCAGCCCCAGGGGCTGTACAATACATGACACCTAGCAGCCAATCGCGCGGCTGGATCCCCCTGCTTGGAGATAGATACATTTCGCGCTGTGACCATGCCAGCAGTCGGAGCTGGGATAAGGAAGGGTAGTTTGCATGTGCAGGTGTCAGTGGTATCTGCAGTAGGCCAGATACCCCCTGTTAGGCCCCAGCTAGGCCCCGACTCCCCTGTGTAGCTTGTGGTTGCTGCAGGGACAGGCCCATAGATAGGGACACTGCCCCTGTAGAACCAGAGGATAGGGACAAAGCCAGGACGCGGCTGAATCCTGGATCAGGAACCAGATCATCCATTAGTGCTACAGAGACTGTTAAAGGTGGTACCATCCATGAGGGACCCACCCACCCAGGGACCCACCCACCCTGTACCATCCACGAAGGACCCACCCCCACCCACCCTAGAGGCAGAGGCGTTGTGGTTTATCAACGGATCCGTGGATCCCATCTGCATCACCGGCATCATCTGCGTGCCCGGGTGTGGGATCACCCGGCAGGTACCCAACGCAACACGTGCACCAACAAACACTTTAGTGGGCAGCGCTGTACCACACATTGGCTGGGGTATTATCTTGTGGAAACCAGGTACTTTGGGGGACAGTGACTCCAGGTTGGGGAACGGCGTATTGAAGGGTAAGGCCGTGCGTGACCTGGTTGTTGGGACTGCATATGTTCCTTATGTTGCCTGTAGTAAAACTGTTATCTTTTTACTAAGTGTGTGTTTTATTGCATGCTGATCCTGTAACGGGTTTATTCTACAGATAGAATCCCGTACAGGTGGTGGCGCTACCGAGCATCGATCCAGGTACACCCCAAGTTCCCAGCAGTGGAGGCTCAGGTCTCCTGTGAGCCACAGGTATTGCACCGCACACACACACACCGTAGCCACACATCTCCCAGGGGGTGGGGAAAAGTGTGTTACATTTGGAGGCACAGCTGAGATCTTAGACCTCGGGTGCCCAACCTAAATTAAAAGCAGTCCGACCAGTCAAGGACTATATCTATACCATCCCGCAAGAGCATCCACAAGTGGGCCCTATGGCGTCACACATCTCCTCGCCACGTGGTCGCCATTAGTCAGGTCCCAGTCTCCCTGCCTCTATCCAGTTTACAAACTGCCCTGAGACAGATACCGGGTTCACAAAAGCCTGTGTGGTGGACACTCTATGGTACACCGATGTGCAGTGGCGTACGCTCCTGATTGATTGTCGCTGTGATATTCCAATGGACAATGCCCCACAGTTCCTGCAGCTACCTGAAGCTCCACCCAGTGGAAGCCCACTTATCTACCCCAGACAGATCACCCAGACAGAGGACGCTAGAACTGCTCTAAGCATAGAGGAGTGTCAGGCGGTCACAGACATCTCTTCCCCAGGGAGCCCTAGCCAGAGCGACGTTGGTAGCCGATGGTCCAGAAGCAGTTACCACAGTGCCCACCCTTCAAGGGACGCTAGACTATTCGTGGAAGCCCTGCGACAACTGACAGAGAAAATAGGTCAGTTGGCCCCGGCGAAACCGTACCGTAGATTGAAGGCTTTTTCCGAGCTATTACCCACTCCTGACAGAGAAGAGGGAATCCTAGTATGGAAGGAACATGCCCTGAAGGTAGTGGGGGAGTGGACGTGGTCCGAAGCGGTAAAAAGACAGCGACTCCTGAAATGCCTGAGGCCTCCAACATCTACAGTCATAAGTATGCAGATGGAGCAAAATGGGGACGAAACAGCCCGGAAGCTCGTAGAGTTCATAATGGAGGCCTACAGCCGGGAGGAAGATGAGAGTGAGCGCCGGGCCCAATACTATGCTCTCCACCAGGAAGAAAGTGTGGAGCTATCCGCCTTCATCCACCGTATACAGTTAGTGTTGAGGCCGCTACTCACCCACAACCTCATCCTCGCTTCCAGTGTGGATGAGTTTCGCTGCAAACAATTTCTGAGGGGGTCAAGCCCAATACACCCTAGCGTCAACATGCTTCATTGTGACCTCTTGCAAGGGAGTCCACCTACGTTCTTGGGACTCCTGAACCAAGTGAAAGTACACGATGCGCACACCCGACTTCACGCTTCTAAGAAGTATAAGGACCACCGTAAAGAAGAGACTAAAGGGGCGGCGGTTCCGAAGCCTCCAGGAGACCAGCTCAGGGCCAAAGAGAAATCTGAGGGTCTGACTCCCCAGAGGCAGGACCAACAAATTTCCCCGCCGCCTAGAAGATTAGCTGTTCCCTCCACAGCGGGCGAAGGTTACTCCAACCGCTGCTACAGCTGTGGCCAGCAGGGACACTTCGCAAAGGAATGTTCAGAGGAAGGAAGAAAAAAAACTTTGATTAGGCAAAACTCTTCCCAATCCATGATCTGCAAAGTCCAGACTGCAGAAACCACATCCTCCCCTTCCGAAACCTCTCCCGGGTCAAGCCCCAACGATGGAATTCCATCATTGGACACTTACAGTCGGGTAGGACTCGCCGCCATCATACGCGTCGGGGTGGAAGGTGTCTATTCATCGGCGTTGCTGGACATCATGTACCAAGTGACCATCATGTACAGAGGGTTTTATAACCAACAACTCCAACGCCGACCCTTACAATCAGTTGAGCACATGAAAATGAGGGGACTCAGCAAGGTGGATTACCCTATCGACGGAGTAGTGAAGGTTCGGCTGGAGATACTTCAGCTGAACACAGGCAAATTGCACCCTATGGACGTGGAGGTGCTCGTATGCCCCGAACCCCAAGAGTATCCCAGTGCTCCGATCATACTGGGAACCAATACCGATATAGTGCGGGCAATAATCAGGGCCTATCTGCAGGAAGCCGCGCGAACTGCCTTTGGATAGTCTGACCATCCACCCCATCCTTCTGAATGAGTGTTGTAAGATATCCACACTTGACAGACACAGAGAGCTCTTCAACCTGCAGGTGGGGTTAACAGAGATTCCACCAAGGGGAATGAAGTGCATGGCCACATTGTGCTGCTACCCCGACCGAGACAAGGTCGATCACCTCTTTTCTCTGGAAAGTACGCCCGAGGAAGACGCCCAGTGAGGCTTCAAGCTGGTGCTGGAAGTGCGAGAGTGGTCCTCCAAGATTCCGGGAAGAATTAAAGTATTCGTCCAAAATATCTCCCCATATCCCATGGCATTTGATCAGGGGCAAAGATTGGGGCAAATTACTGCTGTGGTGTTAGAGCATCCAGCCGAGCTGCCTTTCAACTTCGGAGACTCAACCCTGCCGGCCTAATGGACAGACTGACTAACGGCCAGATTGGAAGAAGGCTGGGCTGTATTCTCCACAGGTGGGATGGATGTGGGCTGCAGCCAAAGCGCCCAACACATTATCCGGCTTAGGGACGCCACCTCCTTCCGCGAACGTTCTCGTCGCATCGCCCATCAGGATGTGGACGATGTAAGGAACGTCTTACAAGAGATGGAGACAGCGAGAATTGTGACTGAATTCCGGAATCCCTACGCCTCGCCCATCGAGGTGGTGAGGAAGAAGAATGGGTCGATTTAGACTGTGTGTCGACTACCAGACACTGAACAAACGTACGATACTTGACCAGTACACTCTCCCTCGCATCGAAGAGATCCTCAACGCACTAACTGGAAGCCAGTGGTTCAGTGTCCTGGACTTGCGGTCTGGGTACTACCAGGTACCGATGAATACAGAAGACCAGGAGAAGACTGCCTTTGTCTGTCCCCTGAGCTTATATCAATTTACGCATATGCCCGAAGGCATCTATGGAGCTCCTGCGACCTTTCAGCGCCTAATGGAGTAGACCATCGGTGACATGAATCCCTGAGAATGCTTGGTCTACATGGATGATATCATCATCTTTGGTAAGACCTTGGAGGAACATGAAGAACGGCTGCTAAAAGTACTGAACCGTCTGGGTTGAGAAGGCCTGAACTGTCCCTAGACAAGTGCTGGTTCTGCCATATCTCTGTGATCTACGTGGGACACATTTTGTCCGCTGATAGGATCGCCACGGATCCGGCCAAAGTGGAAGCCTTAGTGAATTGGCCGCGATGGGGGAGGTAGGAAGGGTACTAAGATACTTTGGGAGTCCAAGGGAATAAAGGGATCACAGAAGTCTTATGCATCTGTGGGAATGGAGTGAGAAAGATGTAAGGAAGAGAAAGGGATTGGACAAGCCTCATGCTTCTGGTTGTCGGTGCAGAAAGGTACCTAAGAGACCTAATTCTTGTGGGGTGAGAGGAGAAAGCAATCAGAGAAGCCATATGCTTGGGGTCGAGAGGGAGAAGGGGATTGGAGAGAACTCATGTTTCCGGAGAGTGTGAGGAGATGGGGCTCAAAGAGGGGAGATGGTTGGGGAGGTGAGGAAGGAGGGTCCAGAAAAGCATGATGTTTGAGGAGATGGGTGGTGGAGCAATGGACCAAAGAAGCCTGGTTCTTTGGAGCTGCAGTCTCCATTCTCTGATGGGATGGGATCATGTCAGATGTGATATGATATGGTTTGTGATGTCATGTATGATGACATCACCAAAGCATGGGTGTGGCTTAAGTTTGCGTGTCACGTTAACTTCAACATTCCAGACTTTTGAAGGGTTTGCTTACAAACCTTAACTACACTTTCACAAAGTTTTTTTCAATTGAATATGTATATGTAACCCCACTTTGGGATTATTATGGCCTTAAGGGGTTAACTATCTGGGCCCACACAGAGTAACGCCCCTTCCCCATGACATGCTGCATGACTAGGCAGAATCATAGCCCACCCTCTTCTGCCTAGCTATAGTGATGTAATCGCAAGATATATATAGGAAGGAGAGGTTTCTAGAAGGTCAGGTCTCAGGAGGAGTAACATAAGAGGGATCTCACAGTGAATAGTGTATATAGGTTGTAATATAGATGAGTATGTAGAGTATATACAATATAGATGTTATAGGCTAAGGATCTCCTTTATTGTTTTATAGTTAGGGACAGTGCCCTACATAGATAATGTCCCCAGGAATTACTCCACACTGCTCTCATGAATCACATAGAGGAAGCCTATGCCTGGATGGGGTTCCCCGAGCCACAGCCCCGAGGCATAGCTGGATCAGCTATGGAGAGTCCATAGCTGGCTCTCGCCCAGAAGGCCAGAATATGGCATTAAGTACCCGAGACGAGGATACTGACAACAAACAGAAAGAGAGTAGTACAAGGCCCAACAGGGTTCCAAAAAATCACTTAGGTAACAAGGATTAGTCATGTCTCAGCACCTCCCTAGCGGGCCGAGATACAGGGTAGCTAGGGAAGAGAATACAGATCACACAAGCAGGAAACATTAACGGTGCAATATAAGAAGTGTGTATATATTGTGGATGAAACTATATCGATGGTGTTTAATAAAGCTGCTGTTTGTATAAATAAAGTTATTACACCCAACCTGCAGGAATCCAGCACCCTGGCAAAGTAACCAATTCTAAATAAGACAACGGATTAGAAATGATTGATCAAATCCTATGTGGAGAAGGGGTGGCTCAGTGAGTAAAGACACTGACTGGCACTGAGTTTGAAGCAGGGGATCCTGGTTTAATTCCCAGTGTCGGCTCCTTGTGACCTTGAGCAAGTCACTTTATCTCACTGTGCCTCAGGCACCAAAAATATAGATTGTAAGCTCCACGAGGCAGGGACATGTATCTGTAAAGTACAACGTAAGGCCTCGTTTAGGGCGCCAAAGGCAGGAGTTGGAGGGCGGTTGTTTGCGTGACCCCTGTGTCACTGTAAGTGGACACAGAGCATGATGTCACTTCCTTCACTACACCATACACATCACAGGGGATGAGGGAAAACCTCATGATTACTCCTGGCAACCTGACCTTATAACAGGAAATATTGCACAGAAGGAGAGAGGCATTTAACCCCAAAATTACACAGGGCTACATGAGTAAATCCCCTGTTCTGCAAATCTGGTTCTTTCTACAGTTGCACAGCAAAACACAACCAGATTTAGGAAGGTAAAAACAATCCCTTAGTTTTCAACATGATTTACATTTCTTTGATAAATCTGGGCTTATTTTTTCCACCAGTTAAGACATCAACACACATTCCCAAAAGTCCTGGCAGCAAACTCTATGTTAGTTCTCCATGCTCATTATACGCAAGTTATTGTGATTAGTATTAGATGCAGAGGTGTCCTCGGCCACTTAATGCTGCTGATCCCTTATACCAGCACCTAATGCACAAAGTCACTAACACATGTACAGATGCACTAACACACACAAAGTACACACCCATTAACACAGAGACACAGATACACACATGAACACACCGATATGCATAGAAACACACTGATACACACAGACACTGATATGCACACACTACAGACATGCTGGTACACACATACACACACACACTCTGCTACACACACCATGGCACTGATACACACAGTCGGAACATTGATTTATATAATGATATATACAGATATACACATAAATGTGTAAGTATTTGCATATTTGCACAAGCACACACACAGACCCACACATGCCTTTGTACTGCTGTAATTGTAAGCCAGTGTTTTGTTTTTTTTGCCCATATCAGTGCTATGGTCATGGAGGTAGATATATAACATACATTAAGTACTAAAGATGAATAATACTTGAAGTCGATACATGATCCCCTCCACATATCATGATGGTATCATAACAAACTCATAGTAACGTACTTTTTCTGTTGCTTTCAATACAGAAGACACTTGGAAACCACTCTGGATGTGATCCTTCTTGTGGAAATCCTCAATCACATTGGCCAGTGCTGTGTTCTGTAGGGCAGACAGCTCTCCCATTGGGATTTGGCCCTTTACACCAAGAGCTAGAACCATAGAAATCAGCCACAAAGCTACAGCCATTGTATTCATCTTGGCGACGCTCCTCTCTGATGTAAATCTCTCCCCGCTTCCAAGCTTCAGTTTCTCTCTGTTTAATATTGATCTTGGTCTTCTATTAACTCACATATACTGTACGACCTTGCCCCAAAACATTGAGGACCTTTGGATAGGAAAATCATAAACAACAGCTTGGATGTCCCGATGTATTCTATTTCAGATCTCTTCCGTACATTTCACAGTTGGAGAACAGAGATGTGTCCAGCTGGCGTCTCATGAGTTGATGTTTTTTTAATGTTCAGACAGGATGTGTAACAGATAGCATGTGTATTGCCTCATAATATCCTGAACTGAAGCTTTACATAACAGGGAAAATGCGGTGGTGCAAAAAAAGATACTGCTGCCATCAAGTACATACTTTGTTTGACAAATCACAGAACAACCCTCACCCCTGCATGGCACCAAACATCAGGCACCTCACCCCTGCAGTGCCCCACTCCCCGTTAGGGCCAGTGGGCCACAGGTCATCCATTAAGAAGGGGAGGTGTAGAGGGAGAGGGGGTTGGCCCGGTATTAAAGGGGTTGCACCCCATATGGCCACCCCCGGACCTCACCAGGGAGGCAAGGGGTTAACTGGACTGCAGTCCGGGAATGTGGTTTACACCTTGTCATGTCATGAAAATGTATGTTCCCCGGTTCCCATGTTTCCTTATAATCCTGTATTTTAAAGATGTTTTAAAGTGCATTTCTGTATCTTCAGTTCTGGAGGTCGCAGGGAGTTGATATTTGGCCAATATGTGGAGTCACTGTAGGCATTAAAAAAAACTGGCAAATTTCGATCCACTGAGCCCACCAGAATGGAACTTATTAATATGTGTAGATATTAAAGTGTATATGTATGGTATTTTGGATCTGTTCTGAAAATGCAGACTCCATCTGCTATGCTAATAGGTCATGAAGGGCAGCCGGATAATTTGAACATAAGCACTGTGATCAAAAGTTAACTGCCCTGATTGTTTACACTAAGTACTAATCAACAGACCAAGTACTAATCAACAGACTCTGCCACTCTAATTGTTACCTGAGGGCGGAGAATCATCAAACTGGAGTGGTTTGTAAGTGTTATATCTACACCTACAAACAATGCAGATCCTACCAGATACTTAATTTGGTAGACTGGTCGTCACCCCTGATTTAATTATGGGGCTACAGAAATAAGACCCTCAAAGTCCCAGTACACATGGGCTAATTTGCTGGGGGGCATGAGTTAATCTGTGTCTCCACGTTAGGGATTGGATACAGATAATTGTTCACCAATAGTCTGTATTCAATGTTAAGAATAGGGTTACACAGGTATATAAACGGTGTCAACCCTACAGTTTTTAGTTCTTCTTCTGATACCATCTTGAATGTCACCGGATTGCTGGAGAATTGCTAGCTGATACTTCTCCATCCCCCAACCCTAAGTAAGTGTTACCTTCTTGCCTGTTAATTGTACTATATTGCTGTGTTCACCTTATTTAAGGAATAAATATATTTTATTATATCTAAGCCTCGTTCAGTTCAACTCAGATATTTGGTGTTCATTATATCTTGTCATAAGCTACCGTGACAATGGTTACATTAAGTGAGCAGGGTTATACATTATATACAAGACATTGCATGCACAGTTAAAGATAATATATTATAGGTGTATGTAACAGTTACAGACCAGATGAAAATGTGAGATTGCTTTAATTTTGAAAGACCTTAGGCTGGTGGCGGCTGTGAGAGTCTCTGGTAGTGACGGAGGAGTGGACGGATACTTTGCTGAACCTTGGGACCGCGAACAATCATTTGGAGTCTGATCTCAGATATGTGCTGCATGTGGTAGGGGTGAGGAGCTTGTACAGATAGACGGGTAGCTTGCCCAGAAAGTATTTGAAGGCTAGACAGGAAAGGTGAACTTTGCGCCTAGACTCAACTGATGGCCAATCTAGTCCTTTGAGCATTTCGCAGTGATGTGTGTTGTAGTTACATTGGAGGACCAAACGGCATATTGAATTGTAGAGGGTGTCAAGTTTGCTAAGGTGAGTTTGGGGTGCCGGGCCTTATATTATGTCCCCATAGTCTATAATTGGCATTAGCATCTGCTGTGCGATTCGCTTTCTGACCAGCGGGCTTAGGTAGATTGTTCCAGTTGTGTGTGTAGGAGTAGAAATGTGCTGGTATCGCCACAAGGCAAATGGGTATTTAAGGAATCCACCAGTCACAAAAAGAAGAGAGGAGGGAGAAATCAAGACAAATAACTCATCAGGTTAAAGCATTTTTAACAGTGAACCACATTGTTATTTTGTGCTCTTTTTAGAGAGAATAAAATATGCAATGAACCCCACTGATCTCATCCCCAGGACTGCGATGTGAGGAAAGGGCCATTAAGTGAGCAGTGGTCAGAGGAGTGTCCTTTTCACAGCAGATCCTTCAGGTATTGGTGCCTACGGCAGAGACAGAAGGTAACAATCTGTGCACAAAGTGGTCAGTGGCTTTTTCCAGAACTGCACCCACACAAAATGTAAAGGGGCTGATACTGACATACTTGTAATTAGCATAGAGAGATCAATTTTCTGAGTAAAACGCCCTCGATATTTTATTTGTTTTTTACATTTATTTTGTTTATGTCCTCATTGTAAGAGACATGTTCAGAGGTACACAATGGAGACTGTTTTAAGGTGAAATTAAAATAAGGCTTTGTTGCGCCTGTTGCTTTAAACACAGCAAACATGTAAATCAGCAAACAAAATCCGCTCCACTCTGGAGTATATATACACTTTTGATCCAGCTCTCTAACTGCATGGTTAGCCCAGTGATTCACCAGCCCAAATCATAGAGACATTCATATACTTAGACATAGATAATAGTCTTAAAAGAAAAGTCTTATCTGTTAGCTGGGTTGCTGTAGGGGAAGGCTTCTTTGTTCTCCTGGTGTCCACACCCGTCTGTGATAAGGCAATGTCAGGATCCAGGTATAGAAGTATTATCCCCTGTATCTTGTTATCAGCTTGCAGTCTCTTTTGGCAGGCTCAAAACGTCTGTCTCCTTGTTCAGCCCAGTTGTGGACTAAGGAGTCTTTCTTCCTGTCTCAAAGGCAGGCTTTATCTAACCCCTGTAATCAGCCAGGTGGTGTTAGTTAATTGCCTACCAGCAGTTAACCACCACACTGCTGGATTAGAGGCACATTTGTGAACAGGGATAAGTCCCCTGTTACACTCATATTATAGATTTTTCTTTCTAATGTTGGGCAGATACCAGAAGTTTCATAGAGATATTGAATATTAATGCAGATAAGAACTAGTTGGCCCACTAAGTCATGTTTGTATTTTGAATGCCTTCCTGGAGAGGATGCAAGCAGATATGTTTTAGTTCTTTCCATTGTACTTGCAACAATTTCTTCATTTGCATATTATACCCATGTACCAGCTTCCCGTTGCAGAGCCAGTAACCAGCCTCCCACTGATGGGACCCACAAGGTCGAAACAGCCGTCTGTGAGTAGGATTACTGGTGTTGCGCTTAACTCAGGCTGTGCTGAAACGCTGTGTAATACGGCAGGCATAAGCTTATGCTAAAATGGATAACAAGTAAAGAGTGACACGCTGTGAGCTCATTTGCATGTCATTACTCAGAATCCCTGGCTGCAGTGGGAGCACTGCATGCTCAGAGATAATGGGGAAAGACAGGGTGGCAGACCTCTCTGAGACATGCAAATGCACCACAAGTGGTTTACTGTACATATCTACTAAATATTACATAGAGAAGGTGCAAATATAACAGCCTGGCATCTCCTCAAACCGCTGCTTTCAACCCACCCGACACCCAGCACACGAGCTCCTTCTAACTTACTGTATACCAATCCTCTCACCACTCCACTTGAAAACTCCCTACGGAGTTTATCTCCATGCCTACTATCACCTAACAGACAGGGGTGGCCCACTTCAGTCCCTCAAGGGCAACTAACAGGCCAGGTATTAAGGATATCCCTGTTTCAGCACAGGTGGCTCAATCAGTGGCTCAGACATTGACTGAGCCACTGATTGAGTCACCTGTACTGAAGCAGGGATATCCTTAAACACCTGACCTGATGGTGGCCCTTGGGAACTGGAGATGGCCACCCCTGCCTTAGGATATAAATATGCTTCCCTCCCACTGCGCTGCCACAGTACCACTTCAAGAAGGGACCCATGAGGTTTTGAGAGCTTTGTACCGTCTAATTTATTCTATGAAGAATCCTCATATTGATGCAGGACCATTACAGCTGCTAAAACATTGAACTACACAACCTCCTAAATTATTGTTGTACTGAGTGACACAAACCAATGTTACGCACGTTTTTGTTTATTGGAAATAAATCAAGTCTACATCATAAATGGTACTTATACTTGACATGAGAGGGCATCTTATGTCATAGCTACATACAATATGACAAAAATACACAGTGAAATACCTATATATTCTCTTGAAAAAGGGTCATTTAGTTAAATCCTTTGGCCAAATCATTTTACACCTGCGAACCACATCAAGGCATGACCAAATATTGTAGGTCCTAACACTGATTAAAATTCTTATTTACCTCTATAGTTAGAGGAAGAATGATCACATTGGATCTGTCCCAACCAGCTGCATGAAAAATACTTGCTTACTTGGAAAGTGGGGAGGGGCGAGCTTAAACCCAGGGGGGGGGAGCCACTAACTTCCAAAAACAGCTGAGACCAGTTAATAAACACACAGATACCCAGTAAGCTCTGAGAAACCCCAAATATCTGAGCACTTCTTTGACCTGTGCTTTGCTGTAAAAGCTGTGATATACAGAAAGGCATATGCTTTCAGGGATCCATGTTAAAGGGGATAAGAAGCAAAAAGAGACACTGTGAGTGCTTATTTGCATGTCAATGCCCAGAATCCTTTGCTGCAGTGGAAGCGCTATGTGATTATGTGTGGAAGCAGGATCGTGGATCTGTCTGAGACATGGGAACGCGTTCACAGTTGTGTGCATCTTTATCCTTTCCGTCAAATGAACGTTTCCTCCATGCGACGCAAATTGCGAGCCATAAAAGTTTGTCACTTTAGACTTGGCGGATCCTTTAATTTCACTCAGAACTAAATACATCTCATTATAACCTGTGTGTCATGCAACCCTCTCCCCCGCCTGCCCCCCCCCCCCCAACTCCTCCTACTGACACTCCCCAAATCAGAATCTGAACACACGAGGCAGAACTGGAGCAAATACCTTTAGACATTGATGGGAAGAGACAGAAATAGAAAGTGATGCTACTGTATGTGCTCCAGTTTTGCTGCAAATGTGTCTTGACACATCGCCGCTGTGAAATCTTTCCATTGATAAATGGGGTCCAAATCTTTTGCACTCATGTTATACCAGTTTTGCAGCTGGGAGAATTTAGTAAATAACAGCCATGTTAGCTTTACTATACCTGCTATACATGTATACAATGATGTACGGGGCTGGATACATGTCCAGCTCGTGAGAGCAAAGACTTCAAGTAAGATCATAACTCATTGATTGGTGGAAGGGAATGCTTAACATTGTCTCATGTGTGTGGCCTGCCTTCCCTCGCTGAAGGGGCTTATAGTTTTAGTTTATGTCCCACAGTTACCCAGCAGGGCTCTTTTACTTGTACGTTTCTGATATGAAGGTATCCGTCTTCATTTCATACCCATGTGGCTCAGTCTTCTTCACTGGAACTGTCCACGAAGGAACCCAAAGTAGATCTACAGCCAAGATGGCGGCAGGTCCCTCCGGTTCTGTGCTGCCTCGGCTGCAGTTTGCTGTTCTTTCTATGTTCCATCATGGCCCTGGTTCTCTGGGCTGCTGTGCTCTGTGGGAGGAGGGAGGCAGGAATCTGTTATGGAGAAGGTATTTAAGGCCGCAGTTCCCAGGCAGACCATCGGTTTATTTACTTACACTGAAAGGGTTAATTCTCTATCTGCCAAAATAACCACTCGGGCCGTCTTTGGCTGAAAGTTGATTTTTTGTCTGAAAAGGGCCTGAAATGGCCGCTTCAAACAATATAGAATTTCCCCTTAAGAATCAAAACAGGAAGTTCTCTCCCAGTGTAGGAGCTTTGCAGAGAATATCAAAGTTGGAAATTGCCCCTTTCCAAGATGACTGCTCCTGAACATGGGAGTCTCAGTCATCCCAGTAGGATAAGTTTGTTTTTTCCCCCTTGTGTCTGCATAAAATAAGCTTGTTTACCACGTTTCTTACATGTGACACAAATAGTTTGGCCAGGGAAGTTTATGCCACCTCAAACATGGCCTATATTCTTGGCACTAAGACAAAATAACGTAAGGGAAATAAAATATAGAACATTTTTCTTTTTATATGTGCAGTACTTACCCTGTCCCTAGATCTTTTCCTACTCTGACTTCACCAAATTACACGGTGACACTTACATTGGTATCTATTTATTGCACCATTTTGGCGTAAAATGGGTGTATTTTTATCTTGCATTATATTGCACCAATTTACAAGGTGTTTTGCTCCAATTTTCCCCACCACGCATAATATTAATACCAGCCGTGTTATAATGAAAATATCAAATTCTGCCAATCTCTCTGATCCATGTTGCGTCAAAAAGGTCTGTTGTGATGTAAGCCTCCCGTCGCCAGATATAAGAAACCCCATCTACAAGAATATTAATTAGCAAGTAATTGTTTTTAAAGTGGCATGTGAGTGAATTAGTATCTCCAAATTCCAGGGGGAGCAGAGGAGGTCACCATAAAACAAAGAGAACCCGTTGTAATGCAGCAGCGCTTACACTACCGGTGGTGTTGTGATGGGAATCTGGGCTCTTATAGGTTATCTACTCACAATGTGACAATACAAAACTCGCATATTCAAAGTGTGTTTTTTTTCTTTGATGCGATAGTTGTCTCCTGTGGGAGTGTCTTAATATAGTGATACCCAGGGTCGACAAATGCACTCGCCTGGTTGCCGTGGGTGACAGCATTTTGGCCGCTGTCGACTGCGACCTGAAGAAGACGGCCTTCTCCGTCTTCTTCTGCAAATTCAACTTTTCCCACTGCAGCTCCAGTTAAAATGGCCGTGCGGCGTGAAATGATGCTGCGCTGCCATGGCAACGTGGCGCTACATGATGTCACGTGGAACCACATTACGCGACGCCGCGTGACGTCATGATAGTGATATTTGATGCCGCGCGACCATTTTAACTGGAGCTGCAGGGGGAAAAGATGAATTTGCAGGGGAGAAGACAGAGAAGGCCGCACCATGCCGTCGTACCCCGTAACCGGACACCGTCGCAGGTAAGTGTCGTGAGGGGGGTGAGGGTGTGTTTCGAGGGGGGGGGGCGACTCACTTTTGGGCGGTGGAGTGGGTTTTTGCCCAGTTTGTCGGGTCCTGGTGATACCTATAGTATGGGAATCGTTTAAATGTACTTTGCATATCTTCTTTTTCTGCACAGCAATGTCTCCCTAATGTATTTGAGTGGAGATTTGAGGGGATGTATGTATGTATATCTTTATTTATATAGTACCATCCAGGTACATAGCACTTCACAGCAGTAATACACGTGACATAATAATATAACACAGAAAGGTAATAAGCGCTTTAGACATCAAAGTAACAATAGGAAAGGGAGTCCCTGCCCGGAAGAGCTTACAATCTAAATGTATATACAACTGGCGACACCTGAGATAATTGGGATTCATACTAATTTTGGATAAGCAAAGTATATTTAAATGAATTAAATTAGCGTATATCCCAGGTATCTCAATGTGCTTCTTTCTGTGCAAAGGTGTCTCTCTGTGTATTGTATAAAATGTATGCTTGTGGCGGTATATATAGGGTGACCAGATTTACAAAAGTAATAAGCGGGATACATTAAAAAAAATATTTATAAAACAAATGACATCACCAACTGCGCTTTGTCTCCTTTGTCTCCCCGCCCCTCTCTGTCCCCCCATCTCTCACCCCCCCTCCCCACACATACCATTCTCTCTCTCCCTCCCCATCCCTCTATTATCTCTCCCCTACATTCTATTCCCCCATCCCTCCATTCTCTCTCTCCCCCCCATCCCTCCATTCTCATTCCCTCCATCCCTCCATTCTCATTCCCTCCATCCCTCCATTCTCATTCCCTCCATCCCTCCATTCTCGTTCCCCCCTCCCATTTTGTCTCTCTCCTCAATCTGTGTCTCTCTCCCTCCCCCATTCTCTGTCTCTCTCTCCCTCCCCCATTCTGTGTGTCTCTCTCTCCCTCCCCCATTCTGTGTGTCTCTCTCTCCCTCCCCCATTCTCTGTCTCTCTCTCCCCATTCTCCGTATCTCTCTCTCCCCCATTCTCTGTTTGTCTCTCTCTCCGCCACATTCTCTGTGTGTCTCTCTCTCCCCCATTATCTGTATCTCTCCCCCATTCTCTGTGTGTTTCTCTCTCCCCCATTCTCTGTGTCTGTCTCTCTCCCCATTCAGTGTCTGCCTCTCTCCCCATTCCGTCTATCTGTCTCTCTCCCCATTCTGTGTGTTTGTCTCTCTCCCCATTCAGTGTCTGCCTCTCTCCCCATTCCGTCTATCTGTCTCTCTCCCCATTCTGTGTGTTTGTCTCTCTCCTCATTCTGTGTCTGTTTCCCCATTCTGTGTTTGTGTCTGTCTCCCCATTCTGTGTTTGTGTCTGTCTCCCCATTCTGTGTATGTCTCTCTCCCCATTCTGTCTCCCTCCCTCCCCATGCTGTGTCTCTCTCTCTCTCCATGCTGTCTCTCTTTCCCCATGCTGTGTCTCGCTCTCCCCCCCCCATGCTGTCTCTCTCTCCCCCATGCTGTCTCTCTCTCCATGCTGTGTGTCGTTCTCTCTCCCCCCATGCTGTGTCTCTCTCTCCCCCCATGCTGTGTCTCTCTCCCCCCATGCTGTCTCTCTCTCTCCCCATGTTGTGTCTCTCTCTTTCCCCATGCTGTGTGTCTCGCTCTCTCTCCCATGCTGTGTGTCTCTCTCTCTCTCTCCCCATTCTGTGTCTCTCTCCCCATGCTGTGTTTATCTCTCCCTATGTTGTCTCTCTCTCTCTCCCATGCTGTCTCTCTCTCCCCCATGCTGTCTCTCTCTTTCCCCCATGCTGTCTCTCTCCCCATGCTGTGTGTCTCTCTCTCCCCATACAGTGTCTCTTTCTTTCTCCCCATGCTGTGTCTCACTCTCACCATGCTGTCTCTTTCCCCCATGCTGTCTCTCTCGCTCTCTCTCTCCATGCTTTGTGTCTCTCTTTTCCCCATGTTGTGTGTCTCTCTCTCCCCATGCTGTCTCTCTCTTCCCCCTGCTGTCTCTCTCTCCCCATGCTGTGTCTCTCTTTCCCTAAACTGTGTCTCTCTTTCCCTATGCTGTCTCTCTCTCTCTCTCCCCCATGCTGTGTCTCTCTCTCCCATGCTGTGTCTCTCTCTTTCTCCTCATGCTGTGTCTCTTTCTCTCTCCCCAGGCGGTGTCTCTTTCTCTCTCCCCATGCTGTGTCTCTTTTTCCCCATGCTGTGTGTGTCTCTCTCTCCCCCATGCTGTCTCTCTCTCTCCCCATACTGTGTTTCTCTCTTTCTCCCCATGCTGTGTCTCTTTCTCTCTCCCCATGCTATGTCTCACTCTCACCATGCTGTCTCTCTCTTCCCCATGTTGTCTCTCTCGCTCTCTCTCCATGCTGTGTGTCTCTATTTTCCCCATGCTGTGTGTCTCTCTCTCCCCCATGCTGTCTCTCTCTTCCTCCTGCTGTCTCTCTCTCTCCATGCTGTGTCTCTCTTTCCCTATGCTGTGTCTCTCTCTCCCCCATGCTGTGTCTCTCTCTCTCTCCCCCATGCTGTGTCTCTCTCTTTCTCCCCATGCTGTGTCTCTTTCTTTCTCCCCATGCTGTGTCTCTTTCTCTCTCCCCATGCTGTGTCTCTCTTTCCCCATGCTGTGT
>WSYH01012577.1:0-18629 GCA_036426205.1 Ascaphus truei | reverse complement strand
GAAATTAGGGCAGAGATGTAAGGAGGGGCAGAAGAGTGTAAAGCTTTAAAAGTGAGCAGTAGAATTGAGTGTGAGATACGCGATTTAATCGGAAGCCAGGAGAGGGATTTCAGCAGGGGAGACGCTGAGACAGATTTAGGAAAGAGTAGAGTGATTCTGGCAGTAGTGTTTAGGATAGATTGTAGGGGAGACAGGTGAGAGGTAGGAAGGCCGGACAGCAGGAGGTTACAGTAATCGAGACGTGAGAGAATGAGGGCCTGAGTCAGAGTTTTAGCAGTTGAGTAACAGAGGAAAGGGCGTATCTTTGTGATATTGCGGAGGAAAAAGCGACAAGTTTTAGAAACGTTTTGAATATGAGAGGAGAATGAGAGAGAGGAATCAAGTGTGACCCCTAGGCAGCGTGCTTGGGCTACTGGGTGAATGATCGTATTTCCAATAGCAATGTGGAATGATGTAGGGCCAGGTTTGGGAGGTAGTATAAGGAGCTCTGTTTTTGCCATGTTAAGTTTCAGTCGGCGGAGGGCCATCCAGGATGATATTCCAGAGAGGCATTCAGAAACTTTGGTCTGTATAGCAGGTGTAAGGTCAGGGGTTGAAAGGTAAATTTGTGTATCGTCAGCATAGAGGTGATATTTAAACCCAAAAGATGTGATTAGGTCACCTAGAGAGAGTGTGTACAGAGAAAAGATAAGGGGTCCCAGAACAGAGCCCTGGGGTACCCCCACAGAGAGATCAATAGAGGAGGAGGAGTTGTTAGCAAAAGAGACACTGAAAGTACGATGGGAGAGGTAAGAGGAGATCCAGGATAGAGCTTTGTTCCGAATACCAAGAGTGTGGAGAATGTGAAGGAGAAGAGGGTGGTACACTGACACAGAGTATAACCTGACCGTGCTATACACTGACACAGAGTATAACCTGACCGTGCTATACACTGTCAGAGTATAACGGCTTCCCCCCTCCCACCCCCACCCCCCATGCTCCACAGTGACGAGAGTGACGAGAGAGACTGGCAGTGTGTGTGTGTGTGTGTCAGTGGCTCCTTGTGTGTGGATCAGTGGCTCTCTGTGTGTAGGTCAGTGGGTGTGGGTCAGTGACTCTGTGGGTCAGTGGCTCTGTGTGAGTGGGTGTGTGTGTCAGTGGCTCTGTGTGTGTGGGTGTGTGGGTCAGTGGCTCTGTGTGAGTGGGTGTGTGTGTCAGTGGCTCTGTGTGTGTGGGTGTGTGGGTCAGTGGGTGTGTGTGTCAGTGGCTCTGTGTGAGTGGGTGTGAGTGGGTGTGTGTGTCAGTGGCTCTGTGTGGAGATAACATTTTTTAGATCTTTTTTTTCTGACTGCACTATACACTGTCACAGAGTATAACCTGACCGCACTATACACTGTCACAGATTATAACCTGACCGCGCTATACACTGTCACAGAGTATAACCTGTCCGCGCTATACACTGACACAGAGTAAAACCTGACCGTGCTATACACTGACACCGAGTATAACCTGTTATGGAACAAGAACTACATTTCTGACTCACCCCCCTCTCTCCTTTGCAGCTTCTGCCTGTCAGATCGTATTCCCAGCTGCATGGAGTTTGCACACAAATACTGTGCCTGTGTGACTTGCAACAATGTTGCATTCCTTGCCTCCGAGCATGGAATCAGTGAGCTGCTACTGCAGTTTCTGAGATCCTCACCAGAATGGGCTAGTCTGCCCCCCCCCCTCCTGTTTGTTCAGACATAGTCTGCTCCTAGACTATTCCTTTACCCACACTGCACCTCACTTCCTTTTCCACCCTGGAGACAGTGAGTAAAGAACCCCTTCTCTGTTTATCCCCCATGGTGAGGCCATCTCTTTTTACCGGTTTCTAACTAATAATCACCACTACACACCATCCACAAGTATCTGTATCCTGCTGCCTTTTCCCAATAAAGTGGAGGAAATATTAGAGGGCTTGGAGTGATTTAAAAGGGAACTTTGTTAATGCTATCGGGAGCCATTCACACCAAACGTGACCCTGGCTTCAGAAAAGTAAAAAGAGGACCGTGTGCCTTGGGGACACTTACAGGAGCTGCTACTCCAGACTCCATGACAATATAGAGCAGCCTCTACAGCAGTACATGCAAGCAGCATACACAGCTACACAGAGCAGCCTCTACGCCAGACAAAGGAAGCACCTAGTAGCTCAAACTGCATAGCAGCCTGCAGCCTTAACAGACAAGCAGCAGCTCAAACTGCACAACAGCCTTGCAACAAACAGTGCTTCTTACACATACCTAACTGCCTTTTTCTCTGTCTGAGTCCACCCCCTGCACAGCCCTACAGCGAGGAGTCACCTTCCCACCTACCCCTGCGCACGTTCCCACGGCCAGCGCCATCAAGGGCCACGCCGCCGTACACCCGCCAGGACATGGGTCAGAGCCAACGGACACCTGTGAGTACAGCTACCCCTAAGTTGCATGCTGCAGGACACCACTCGGCATCATCTGAGACAGACGCCCATCGCTGACAAGGTAAAAGACCGCACGCCACACGCACTGGCAAAAGGCCTACACACACCTACAGCATGGCAGAACTCAGAGCCTCACCAGACATCACGCAGGAAAGCGATCACTCAGACACATAGACCGCTGCGCAAGTGCAACAGGCGCAGGCAGGCACGAGGCCCAAACGGACAGTCACACTGACACAAAAGGCCAGCGAAAAATATGAGACTGACATTGAAGCACACCGCGAAAGGTTAGAGAAGGCCTGGGAGGACACTGGTCGTGAAATATGTAACGTTGCAAGTACTAGTGATCAGGAGAAACAAATTAGGCAAGTTATAGCCCAATTAAGGTCAAGTCACAAACGTTACCAAATGCTGTCACAAACATATCTCGTCTACCTAAAAAGAATTAACACGGAGGAGAGCCTCAGCGAACGTGACCAGCAGGAGGCAACTGACCGGGAGCGTGACGGCTTCGTGCAGACCACTGTCACTGAGGCCGAAGACCAGAGAAAACACCTTTTGCTGGAAACTGCATCACAGCGCTCCAGCACATCCAGACATTCATCAAGATCAGCACAATCCAACGCGTCCAGCGCAAGCGCAAACGCTACCAAGGCGCGAGCCACCGCAGAGGCCACACGTGCCAGGGCCGAATATAGTCGCAGAGAGGCAGCCATAAGAGCAGGAAGAGCGCGCATAGAAGAGGAGGAACAGACAGCCGCTAATGCCACTGCTGCCGCCGCTAATGCCGCCACTAACGCCACCGCTACTGCCGCAGCCACTGCGCGTAGGAAAGCCGAATTTGATGCGGAACTAGAGGCACTTAATCAAGAGAAGGAAGCCGCCGCCGCCGCCGCTATAGCCCAAGCTGAAGTCCTAGAAGCAGCCGCGCAACAGGACGGCGGGGAGCAACTGTACAGACGGATTGCCTCAGAGGATCCGGCCCGACGCACTGAAGACTACGTAAGGAGCCTCTTCAGTGTAAACACCAGCGCACCATCTCAACACGGAGGGAGTGACACCACAGACACCGAAGACTCGCTAAGACCACGAGGAGAAGACGCTGCTCCATCAATGACACATGCTGCCTGGGATAGCCACAGCCGCAACAGTGATCCACACGCCAGCGCGTACACGGATGCACCACAACAGGCTCGCAATCCAGGTACACCCACGCGGGAGAAAACAGCCCCTCACACTAGCCAGCAGCCATCACGTGTCCACGCCAAGGAAGAGGCGACAGCACAGACCGTCCCAGCAACTACCTCAGAACGGGACAAACACACCGATGCCTCAGGTCTGACAGACATAGCCAAGTACATGATCCGGCGCGACCTGGTACAAGCAGGGCTCATCTGCTTCGACGACCGCCCTGAGAACTACTGGACGTGGAAGTTCACGTTCAAAGACGCAATCAACAGCTTGGACTTCTCAACAAGGGAAGAGCACAACCTATTAGTCAAGTTCCTGGGGTACAATTCCAGAGAGTACGCAAAAGGACTGCGGGCAGCGAACGCGCATCAACCCCAAGTAGGTCTGGACCTAGTGTGGGAAAGGCTGGAAGAATCCTACAGCAGCCCCGAAGCAGTCAAGGATTCGCTCTTCAAAAGAGTCGACAGCTATAACCTGACCGCACTATACACTGTCACAGAGTATAACCTGACCGCGCTATACACTGGAAGAGTCACATTCCTGCACTTCTAGGTGTGTTTCTTGTATGAGAATATGTCGCATTTCAGAGTTTTAACGTCACTCACAGTTGTTTTCCCCATAATTCTCGAGTTTAACCCATTCACTTCCAAGAGAGAACTGTTAAAGTGCTGATAGATATCTGTAGGTAAGAGTGAGACGTATGGGTAACATATAAGATGGCCGCCGGCCCTAACACCGCACATGAACGCACGAACCTCACAAGCGAGACATATGAGCAAAGAGCTAAAGCGGTGACAGAGACGGGCGACCCCATGTCCCCTAATCACCCCCCGCAGGATAAAGAAGCTATTCCTGGTATAGAAGGTCACATCGCCGCACACAGAGAGATCCATCTCCCCTAATATACATCTTTACTATCGTCGTAAAAGAAATGTTACAGCTTAAAACCTGTTTCAACAAATAGCGCTTATCAGGCATGTTATTCCCGTGTTTAAAGGTAGGTTTGTGCGATATTACAGCTGCCACATTGTATCCACAGTTGGTTGCAGACACTCACACACAATGGTGTCCCTAATCACAATTAGGAGGGATACTCTGTAATCATATATAAGTGACAGAGTGCAAATAGATCTGTATAGTAATGTAGCCTGGAGCTCCCGTGGCTCGTGGAGACCCCCCTCCCTTGGAGCAGCGTGGTCGCGGGTGACGCCGGAGCCAGCGACGTCTCCTCCGGTATGCGGCCGGTTGCTGGGGACGCGATCGGGCCGTTGCTAAGGCCGCGGTCGCGTCGTTAGGGTCCCGGCGGCTAGCGAAGCAGGGTGCCGCTATTGTCAGTGCGGTTGCGCATGCGCAGGAGCCCAATAGAGCGAGAGGCCCACAGATAGCTCGCGCATGCGCAGTGCAGGATTGCCAGCCCCCAGGGTGCATAGGGGCAGAGCCACATGACACCAGAGAGCCAATAGGGCTGGGGAATGACTTGGCAGAAACAGATACATTTCGCGGGCTTGCAGCACGCTAGGCAGTCAGACTCAGGAGCAGCCAAGGGGAGGAGGTAGGGTGCAGGAGTCAGGGACTCCCTGCACTAGGCCAGCACCCCCAAGGCCCAAGTTAGCTCTGAGTCGCCCAGTGGAGTGAGTGTTGCCAGGGACAGCCCTCAGGTTAGGGACCCTGTCACTTACAGCAGTTGGAGCTGGGGAGCTGTGAGTGAAGGAAGGGTGCAGGGAGCAAGTGAAGCTCCTGCACCGCGGTAGGTCCCCCACATCCCAGGTAGGCCCCAACTCCCCACCAGGTTAGTGGGTAATTGATAAGGGACGGCCCAAGATAGGGACGCTGCCCTTAGTGTCAGAGTGCTGTCTTGTCAGGGTCACGGCTGTCAGTGCCGTGAGGTCTGACAGGCAGACACAGTGTTGCGCAGCACGTTGGCTGCACGCATCCAGTGGGTCACAGCTTGTTGCTGTAGGCGCTGGGATCAGTTAGTTAATAGTGAGGCAGAGGGGACTTGGGCAGTACGGGAGCAGGTAGTGCGGGTGCAGGGGGTCAGGGACCCCTGCATAAGATAGGCTACCCCGTAGGCCCTAGGAGTTTTCCCCAAAGCCATTACAGTGCTGTAGGGACGGCCTATAGTACAGAGCGTGTCACTGTAGTTCAGAAGGAACCCCAGATAGGGACACAGCGGACGCTGCGCCACCGTGCAGCGAGTGGGTGCAGTTCTTCGTTGCGGCTGTTGCAGTCCTCCGGGTGGGATCGCCCTGGAGGTGGTTCCGGTGTTCTTCGGTAGCCAGATCCTTTGCAAAGCCAGTTGGAGATCCCGTGCTCGGGCAGGTACTATCAGATCCACAAGTGCACCAACGGGCCCTTAGTTTAATAGTGACTGCGCAGTCACCCACGTTCTCTCTCTCTGCCAGAGTGCGGGACATTGGGTGGGGATCCTATGGACACGGGGTGGGATCATCCTGTGTTGGGAAAGCATTCTGTGAGGCGCATTAGTTAGTGTCTCCTCCAGAGAGAGGACACCCGTCATTCTGTGCATGTTATGGTGTGTCATGTTTCCCAAGTAAACGTTCTTAGTTACTATACTTAAGGTGTGTGAGTATTTGTATGTGTCCTGCGAGGAACCACTCCCCCTATGGTGGGAGCCATCGCAGGTGGAGGCGCTGCACCGAGTACGCGGTTACTCATAGTATCATATAATTGCCCCAGGTTCCCCGTGGCGGAAGCTCAGCCCTCCTGTGAGCCAAGCAGGTAAAGCACCACACCTGGTAACACTATATGTTCTACGCACCCACACTATATATGCGATTGGGTGGGGTGGAACACCCGTTACAGTAACAATAGAAAGACTCCGCTGGTGTAGCAATAAGGGCGTGTGAAGGTGTGCTGCAGGAACACACTCAGATCCGCAGGGAGTGATATATACCTGTGACACACACACAATATTCACTCACGGACAGTGTATTCCTACTGATGGACTGTGCTATAGTGTAATTATAGTGGGGAGAGGAGTGAGTGGTTACAGCGCTGATGGACTGTGCTATAGTGTAATTATAGTGGGGAGAGGAGTGAGTGGTTACAGCGCTGATGGACTGTGCTATACTGTAATTATAGTGGGGAGAGGAGTGAGTGGTTACAGCGCTGATGGACTGTGCTATACTGTAATTATAGTGGGGAGAGGAGTGAGTGGTTACAGCGCTGATGGTCTGTGCTATAGTGTAATTATAGTGGGGAGAGGAGTGAGTGGTTACAGCTCTGATGGACTGTGCTATAGTGTAATTATAGTGGGAGAGGAGTGTGTGGTTACAGCGCTGATGGACTGTGCTATATTGTAATTATAGTGGGAGAGGAGTGAGTGGTTACAGCGCTGATGGACGGTGCTATACTGTAATTATAGTGGGGAGAGGAGTGAGTGGTTACAGCGCTGATGGACTGTAATTATAGTGGGGAGAGGAGTGAGTGGTTACAGCGCTGATGGACTGTGCTATAGTGTAATTATAGTGGGGAGAGGAGTGAGTGGTTACAGCGCTGATGGACTGTGCTATACTGTCATATTATAGTGGGGAGAGGAGTGATGGTTACTACACAGCAGCGTGTATGTACTGTTGCTATACTGTAATTCTAGTGGGGTAGAGTGAGTGGTACAACAAGCAGCGCTGATGGACTGTGCTATATGTAATTATAGTGGGAAGGAAGGAGTTGGTTACAGGCGCTGATGGACTGTGCTATATTGTAATTATAGGGGGAAGGGAGTGAGTGGTTAACAGCGCTGATGGACTGTGCTATTAGGTAATTATAGTGGGGAGAGTGAGTGAGTGGTTACAACGCTGATGGACTTGTGCTTAGTGTAATTTAGTGGGGAGAGGAGTGAGTGGTTTACAAAGCGCTGATGGACCGTGCTATAGTGTATTAGTGGGAGAGGAGTGAGTGGTTACAACAGCGCTGATGGGTCTGTGCTATACTGTAATTATAGTGGGGGAGAGGAGTGAGTGTGTTTACAGCGCTGATGAACTGTGCTATATTGTAATTATAGTGGGGAGAGGATGAGTGGTTACAACGCTGATGGACTGTGCTATAGTGTAATTAGTAGTGGGGAGAGGAGTGAGGTGGTTAACAGCGCTTGATGGACTGTGCTATACGTGTAATTATAGTGGGAGAGGAGTGAGTGGTTACAGCGGCTGAGGGACGGTGCTATAGTTGTAAATTATAGTGGGGAGAGGATTTAGTGGTTACAACGCCTGATGGACTGTGCTATACTGTAATTATAGTGGGAGAGGAGTGAGTGGTTACAGCGCTGATGTCTGTGCTATATGTAATTTAGTGGGGAGAGGAGTGAGTGGTTACAGCGCTGATGGACTGTGCTATATTGTAATTATAGTGGGAGAGGAGTGATGGTTACAGCAGCGATGGACGTGCTATATGTAATTATAGTGGGAGAGGAGTGAGTGGTTACAAGCCGCTGATGGACTGGTGCTATATTAATTATAGTGGGGAAGGAAGTGAGTGGTTACAACAGCGCTGATGGACTGTGCTATAGTGTAATTATAGTGGGGAGAAGTTGAGTGGTTCACGCGCTGATGGACTGTGGCTATATGTATTAGTGGGGAGAGAAGTGAGTGGTTACAGCGCTGATGACTGTGCTATAGTTAATTATAGTGGGAGAGAGTGAGTGGTTACAGCGCTGATGGACTGTGCTATATTGTATTATAGTGGGAGAGGAGTGATTGGTTACAGCGCTGATGACTGTGACTATACTGTATTATAGTGGGGGATAGGAGTGAGTGGTTACAAGCGCTGATGGCTGTGCTATATATGTATTATAGTGGGGAGAGGAGTGGTGTTACAGCGCTGATGGTCTGTGCTATAGTGTAATATAGTGGGGAGAGGAGTGAGTGGTTACAAGCGCTTATGGTCTTGTGCTATAGTGTATTATAGTGTGGAGAGGAGTGAGTGGTTACAGCGCTGATGGCTGTGCTATATGTAATTATAGTTGGAAGGAGTGGAGTGGTTACCAGCGCGATGGACGGTGCTATAGTGTAATTTAGTGGGTAGAGGATGGTGTTTACAGCGTGATGACTGTCTATAGTGTATTATATGGGAAAGGATGAGTGGTTTACAGCGCTGATGGTCTGTGCTATATTGTAATTATAGTGGGGAGAGGAGTGGAGTGGTTCCAAGCGCTGTGGACGGTGTGCTATATGTAAATTATATGGGGGAGAGGGTGAGTGGTTTACAGCGCTGATGGACTGGTGCTAAATTGTAATTGATAAGTGGGGTGAAGGATTGATGGTTTACAGCGCTGATGGACGTGCTATAGTGTAATTATAGTGGGAGGGAATGAGTGGTTTTACACGCTGATGGACTGTGCTATTGTAATTATAGTGGGGAGAGGAGTGAGTGGTTACAGCGCTGATGGACTGTGCTATATAGTAATTAATAGTGGGGAGAGGAGTGATTGGTTAAGCGCTGATGTACTGTTCTATATGTAATTATAGTGGGGAGAGGAGTGATGTTACACGCTGTGGACGGTGCTATACTGTAATTATAGTGGGGAGAAGTGGTGGTTACAAGCGCTGATGGACTGTGCTATAGTGTAATTATAGTGGGAGAGGAGTTGAGTGGTAGTCACAGCGCTGATGCTGGCTATAGTGTAATTATAGTGGGAGAGGAGGAGTTGGTTACAGCGCTGATGGCTGTGCTATTTTAATTTAGTGGGGAGAGGAGTGAGTGGTTACAGCGCTGATGGCTGTGCTATATGTTTTAGTGGGAGAGGGAGTGATTGTTACAGCGCTGATGGTCTGGCTAATATTGTAATATAGTGGGGAGGAGTGAGTGGTTACAGCGCTGATGGACTGTGCTATACTGTAATGTATAGTGGGGAGAGAATGAGTGGTTACAGCGCTGATGGACTGTTGCTATAGTGTTTAAATAGTGGGGAGAGGAGTGAGTGGTTACAACACGCGCTGATGGACTGTGCTATACTGTAATTATGTGGAGATGAGTGAGTGTGTTACAGCGCTGATGGACTGTGCTATAGTGTAATTATAGTGGGAGAGAGTGAGTGGGTTACAGCGCTGTGATGGCTGTGCTATAGTTGTATTATAGTGGGGAGGTAGTGAGTGGTTACAGCGCTGATGGCTGTGCTATATTGTAATTATAGTGGGGAGAGGAGTGAGTGGTTACACAGCGCTGATGGTCTGTGCTATATTGTAATTATAAGTGGGAGAGGAGTGAGTGGTTACAGCGCTGATGGCTTCTATTGTAATTATAGTGGGAGAGGAGTGAGTGGTTACACAAGCGCTGATGGACTGTGCTATGATGTAATTATATGGGAAGAGGATGAGTGGTTACAGCGCTGATGGACTGTGCTATAGTGTAATTAAGTGGGGAGAGGATGAGTGGTGTTACAGCGCTTGATGGACTGTGCTATAGTGTAATTATAGTGGGGGAGGATTGAGTGGTTACAGCGCTGATGGTCTGTGCTATATTGTAATTATAGTGGGGAGAGAGTGAGTGGTTACAGCGCTGATGGATCCTGTGTGCTATATCTGTAAATATAGTGGGGAGAGGATTGAGTGGTTACAGCCTGATGGACTTGTGCTATATGTAATTATAGTTGGGAGAGGAGTGAGTGGTACAGCGCGTGATGGCTGTGCTATATGTAATATAGTGGGGAAGGAGTGAGTGGTTTACACAGCGCTGATGGCACTGTGCTAGTAGTAATTATAGTGGGGAGAGAGTGAGTGGTTACAGCGCTGATGGACTATGCTATCTTTAATTATGTGTGAGAGGAGTGAGTGGTTACAGCGCTGATGGACTGTGCTATATTGTAATTATAGTGGGGGAGAGGAGTGAGTGGTTACAGCGCTGATGGACTGTGCTATATGTAATTATAGTGGAAGAGAGTGAGTGGTTACAGCGCTGATGGACTGTGCTATACGTGTAATTTAGTGGGGGAGAGGATGAGTGGTTACAAGCGCTGATGGACTGTGCTATAGTGGTAATAGTATGGGGAGAGAGTGAGTGGTTACAGCGCTGATGGCCTGTGCTATAGTGTAATTATAGTGGGAGAGGAGTGAGTGGTTACAGCGCTGATGACTGTGCTATATGTAATTATAGTGGGAGAGGAGTGAGTGGTTACAGCGTCTGATGGACTGTGCGATAGTGTATTATAGTGGGGAGAGGATGTGAGTGGTTACAGCGCTGATGGACTGTGCTATAGTAATTATAGTGGGGAGAGGAGTGAGTGGTTACAGCGCTGATACTGTGCTATAGGTAATTATAGTGGAGAGGAGTGAGTGGTTAACAGCGCTGATGGACTGTGCTATATTGTAATTATAGTGGAGAGGAGTGAGTGGTTACAAAGCGCTGATGTGACTGTGCTATAGTGTAATTATAGTGGGAGAGGAGTGAGTGGATTACAGCGCTGATGGTCTGGTGCTATACTGTAATATAGTGGGAAAGAGTGAGTGGTTACAGCGCTGATGGTCTGTGCTATAGTGTAATTATAGTGGGGGTGGAGTGAGTGGTTACAGCGCTGATGTGGTGCTATACTGTAATTTATTGGGAGAGTAAGTGAGTGGTTACACAGGCGCTGAGGATGATGTATTAACTAAATATACAGTGACCACTATAATTGTGTATAAAAGTGAGGCTGCCTGGGTAACAAAAATTGACCAACACAGATCAAGGCAAAACCTAACGACACAAACCACAGCCGTCGCCTAAATAAAAGGACATTATCCTGTGGGGCGTGTGGCACTGCGAGCTCGTTCCCCTATAGAGTCCGAGACCAGTCTAGGGATTCCTTCTACGAGTGCGGGTCTTTACTGCTTCCGGGACCTTTGGCGCTGTTACGCTAGCTCGTGACGTCATACCGCTCACCGTCGTGACCACGTGGTGGGTCGCGAGCGCGCGGCGGCGCGGTGAGCGTCGAGAAGCTCTCACGGGCGACTCGGTGCCCCCCTAAGAGGTCCCACACAAGGACAGGAAGTGAGTATTTGTTCCTTGCGCCGTGATTCCATCCTGGCTGTAAGTAGGATTTCAGGGTCCCCCGACGGGATGGACGGATTCAGCCGCGCCCCAAGTCATTTGGGGACCGCTGTGTGTCTTTTTGTGTAACATTTACACGTGTTTTATTACAGTGTAATAACTATCTGGTTATCCTTTGTGTGTTGGTAGTTTTACACTTAATATGTTTAGTATTAGGGTTACACTGGGATTGTTCTTTTTGTCTCTCATGTTTTGTGTGTCTGCGGCTGTGACACGTTCGCTCGGGAACCCTTCTCAGGAGCTGTTTGATCACCGCGATCGGACTCTTTATTTGCTCAGAGTTTAATCACTGGGACATTCATTTTATTTTAGCGCGCCGGCTGTTTGGTGTTTATATTGTATTTAGGTAACTGCTCACTCCGTTCCTTGCATGTTATATTGTGCAGGAAAGTATACCTGTGGCAGTGAGAGGCGGGTAGTCCTTCCTGCCTAGAGGGTGGGGTACAGGCAGGGCTGATCTAATCACTCTCACCAGAGACAGATAGTTTAGCAAAATTGCTACCAAATATGCAACATAAAGTGTGTTGCAAATAATCCACAACCATGTTTTATGCTGCACGGCGAGTCCTTATTCACTCAGCGTGCTGCATATTGTACCAACGCTGACACATAGCAATGACAGAAGGAACTTCATCGGGGGGGGGGGGTGGGCGTGCCTCTGTAACTTCTAATGTTATATACCCTCGTGTTGCCATGGTAACCCTTTTCAGATACGGAAGGGGGTCTGCTCTTTGGTTTGTCCGGTTGTCCTCCAGATAGCGGCCCGCTTGGGATGGCACTCAGCTCCCGCAGCGCTGTGACGTCGCTAGTTTCCGGTCACGTCGGCTCCTCCTCCTCTGGTCACCCAACCGTTCGCTAGTCACAATCTCTAACTTCGGCGGAGTTTGAATGGACCTCCGCTACCTACACTGATAAAGTCTCTAGTCTAATCCTATTGGTTGGAATAAAAACTAACGCGACCCAGCGGAAAGCTGATTGCCGTTCTGCCTCATACATATGGCATCCTGCTGGTCCCCAATATGGCCGGATAAAAAATACACATTACAGAGTAACAGCTACTTATAAAAATCACTTGTAACAATGTTGGAGACATCGATTATTCTAATATTTACTTGCAAACTCGTACTTCATACGTTCTAAATGAAACGCTCAGGCTGCGCTGATAGTGCCGGCGCCGCGCCGTCGCGGCAAAACCAAGTATTCTACGACCACTGTGTTGGTAGGTAAAGGATGCTGATGGGTGAGGGTGCAGTAGCAACTGCGCAGACACAGGGGCGGGTGCTTGAGGCGCAGGTGTGTGGGCGGTGTAAGGGGCGAGTGTTCGTGAGGTGGAGGTGCGTGAGGGGCGGTTGTGTAGGGGGTGGGTGGCATAGGGGGCAGTTGTGTGAGGCGCAGGCACCATAGCGAGGTGGGGCGGAGCTTCTCCTCCGTGCTGCCTCTCTGTCTGCGGAGTGAGCAGGTACCATAGCGAGGTGGGGGCGAGCTTTCTCCTCCGTGCTTCCTCTGTCTGCGGCGGGAGTGAGCAGGCACCATAGCGAGACTTGGGGCGGAGCTTCTCCTCCGTGCTGCCTCTGTCTGCGAGAGTGAGCAGGTACCATAGCGAGGCTGGGGGCGGAGCTTCTCCATACTGCCTCTCTGTCTGCGGGAGTGAGCAGGTAAAATAGCGAGGCTGGGGTGCGGAGCTTCCCCTCCGTGCTGCCTCCTCTGTCTGCGGGAGTGAGCAGGCACCATACGAGGCTGGGTTGGCTTCTCCTCCGTGCTGCCTCTCTCTGTCTGCAGCGGGAGTGAGCAGGTACCATAGCGAGGCTGGGGGCGGAGCTTCTCCTCCGTGCTTCCTCTGTCTGCGGCGGGAGTGAGCAGGCACCATAGACGAGACATGGGGCGGAGCTCTCTCTCCGTGCTGCCTCTCTCTGTCTGAGCGGAGTGAGCAGGTACCATACAAGCGAGGCTGGGCGGAGCTTCTCCTCCATGCTGCCTCTCTCGTTCTGGGCGGGAGTGAGCAGTACCATAGCGAGGCTGGGGGCGGAGCTTCTCCTCCGTGCTGCCTCTCTGCCCGCGGCTGGAGTGAGCAGTACCATAGCGAGGCTGGGGGCGGAGCTTCTCCTCCATGCTGCCTCTTCCCACGGCTGGAGGTGAGAGGTACCATACGAGGCTGGGCGGAGCTTCTCCTCCATGCTGCCTCTCTGTCTGCTGGAGGGAGCATACCATAGCAGGGCGGGGGCGGAGCTTCCCCTCCGTGCTGCCTCTCTGCCCCGGCTGGACGTGAGCAGGTACCATAGCGAGGCTGTGGCGGAGCTTCTCCTTTGTGCTGCCCTCTCTGTCTGTGGCTGAGTGAGCAGGCACCATAGCGAGCTGGGGGGCGGAGCTTCTCCTCCATGCTGCCTCTCTGTCTGCTGGGTGAGCAGTACCATAGCGAGGCTGGGGGCGGACTTCTCCTCCGGCTGCCTCTCTCTGTCTGCGGGAGTGAGAGGTACCATAGCGAGGCTGGGGGGGAGCTCTCCTCCTGCTGCCTTCTGTCTCGCGGGAGAGGAAGGCACCATAGCGAGCTGGGGGCGGAGCTTCTCCTCCGTGCTGCCTCTGTGTCTGCAACGGGAGTGAGCGGTACAACCATAGCGAGGCTGTGGCGAGCTTTCTCCTCCGTTTGGCCTCTCTTGCCCACGGCTGGAGTGAGCAGGTACCATCGATGCTGGGGCGAAGCTTCTTCCTCCTGCTGGCCTGCTCTGGCTGCAGTGGGAGTGAAGGAGAAAAACTGGAAGAGCACTACTGTAGGTATCAAAAAAGTAGAAAGGATTATTTATTGGCCATGGAAAAACAGGGCAATGGAGAGCCTTAAAAACGTTTCCTGCCTCACAGAGCGCTTTCTCACGGTAATACAATCTCCCTGGTGTTATTGTTAACAACAGCGTCACTTATCAGTGAGCTTATCATCCGGGACTGCAACCCAGTACCTGTCTTCTATCATGTTTATGTTTAGGGGTCCTCCCTACAAGTATCTGGTTATTCATTCATTCATTTATCCTACTTGTGATGATAGCCTGTCACAGGTATTAAGGTTACACAAATCACTGGGTTGAACTGAACGAGTCTTAGATATAATAAAGTATATTTATTCCTTTGGATAGGTGAACACACAAATAATACAGTAACAAACAAGAAGTACACTTACTTTGGGGTTGGGGAATGAGAAGTGTGAAGCATAGCAATTCTCTCGCAATCAGGTAGCCATCAGATGATATCAGAAGACCCAGGATACAGGTGAACAACAGTTTATAAACCTTTTGTGCCCTATCCTTAACATTGAGTACCGTGGATTGGTTTTCAATTACCTCTAGCCACTCGTTAACGTGGGAACACTTTTTGACACATGCCCCCCTGCTAGTTGGTACATGCGCAGTAGAGCTCTGGGGTCTCATTTCTATAACCCCTCCTCTACATCAGGAATGCCAGCTAGTCTACCAGTTTGGGATCCTGGCAGGATATTCTTTGTTGTGAGGTGTGAAATGGAACACTTAAGACTGCTCTGGTTTGCAAACAGTGGAGGTGACAAAATCCTTTGAAACATACTGAAGTCCTAGACATTGGGTCACCTTTCTGGCCATATGCTACCCTGGTATGCAAAGGAATTTCCTCTGGGTTTTACCCATACATTGAAACACAGTATGATAGATAAAACATGAACATATTCAAATATCCGGTTCCGTTAGGTCCAGCAGGTCCAAACTTCCCAGTTCTCAATGCCGGAACTTGGACACTCTATGGTCCAATTTGCGACTTGCTACGACCTTCGAAACCGGAGATACACAAATACACTTAAAACCGTTTCACATTTTAATACACAAATCTCCGCTGTAAATGAAATCACGTTTTTTCACTAAATCCCCATTGAAAACAACGGGCTTCGCCGCCATAGACTTTCAATGGCAAACCGCCGCCGTTGGCGGCTATGGGAATCCCCGCCATAGACTTTCAACGGGGCGACGCCGCCGTTGAAGTCAATGGGATTTTTCCGCCGTAGCCGGTCAATGGGGTTTGGCCGCCATTGGAGTCTATGGGAAAAATCCCGAACCTTCAAGGGGGTCCATACTCCGTCGGGTTGGTCCAAGAGGGTCAAGGATGGTTCTGCAGCGATGCCAGAGCAGTGGCTACAGATACCCCAAACCCTGATCCTTTGGGCCCTCCGGAACCGGAGCTATGGATTACCAAATTTCAGCTTTTGACACTTAGCCGTTTTCCTGAGCTGTTTCCGCCGCCGCCATTGGAACCTATGGCTCGGCCCGCTCTTCTCGGTTCGACCCTTATTGGGGGTCCAGGATACGGGGACCCGGTTGTGGTCGAGTGGGGGGAGGTCTAGGAACTAGGGACAGAAAGAATTTTATTTCTAGGTGCCCTAGAACTGTTTATTCCCACGCCACTTGTCGTTGAACTTGACTTGTAAGTGATCAAAGCTCTCCTATTGAAAATGTATCTGCTTTGCGGTTATGCGGTTTGGACGGCAGCCAACTCGTTCCTGGAAAGCTCTTTTGAGGATTTCTCCATTGAAGTCAATGAGCCCATTGACTTACAATGGGAAACTGCCGCTCTCCCTCTCGGACGCCATCTGCTGGTCTTCTCAGGAACAGGACTCCACAGCAAGATTCGCCATTGAAATACATGGAGTCCCAATGGCGGCCTATGGGAGCCTGCAAAATGGTGCCTGAAAAGGCAGGAAAATTACACAAAGGGCTATAATCACTATACAACTATTAACCCTTGTGCTCCTGGATGGATCCCAGTGTGTGTGATGCAGACACTGATTAACCAGATGTTACAATAAAACAGGGGGAACAGGGGAATACACATGTACATGTCATAACAGGAGTTAAATCACAGTTCTGGGTCTCAGCCCAGTTAACCCCTTGTCTCCCTGGTGAGGTCAGGGGATGGCCAAATGGGGTGTAACCTCTTTAATCCCGGGCCACCCCCTTTCTCTCTCTACACTACTGTTGGGGTCTTTAGCATTACGCAGTCATAGGGTCTGCAGCGGGAGAGAGCAGGTACCATAGCGAGGCTGGGTGCGGAGCTTCCCCTCCGTGCTGCCTCTCTCTGTCTGTGGTAGTGAGCAGGCACCATAGTGAGGCTGGGGGCGGAGCTTCTCCTCCGTGCTGCCTCTCTCTGCCCGCGGCTGGAGGATGCAGCAGCCGGCTCCTGCTCTGGCCACTCTCTCCTCTGGGCCGGTCTGCGGGAGGTCCAGCGGTCAGATGCAGGAGGCTGGGCTGCTGTGAGCTGCTGGGATGTGCTGTGCAGCTCCCTGCTGCTGCTGGGATGTGCTGGGCAGCTCCCTGCTGCTGCTGGGATGTGCTGGGCAGCTCCCTGCTGCTGCTGCTGCTGGGAATCCAGACAGAGCCCTCATCTGCGGCAGCCCCTTTTAGAGACAACTCTTTTCCTATGTTTTAACATGGACAGAGCCTTTCGGCCACTCAGAGCGTGGGAACATGTCCCACCAGCCAATCAGAGCGGGGCTCCTCTGGCTGATGATGTCAGAGGCAGGGGGAGTGTTGAACCGGCTCGGGACGCCCCGGGGGGCGGGACATATATTCTGGCCAATAGGAAAAGCGCCTACGATCGCCATCTTTTCCTTAGCCAGCCCATTGCCTCCCACTGGGCAGGCGCCACTGCGTCCAGCAGACCAGAGGGTCCCCCCCCCACAGGGGGTCTCTGTTCTCTGGACCCAGTACTCCGCCCTGCCCCGTCCACTTAGCCCCCGACACCTCTCAACATCCTGTCTCCTCTTTCAGCTACGGATTCTATGCAAATGCTTAGCCCGACTGCGTGGGTTTTATACATACAGAATAACCCTAGAAACCGCACTTTAATCAAGTATAAACCTTGGGGAACCTTATATTTATGAGGGAAATAACTTGGAGATATTTGGGCTCGAAATCCAGGAGTCTGGGTGACCCGGGGAAGCCCCGCTGTAATTCACCCCGCAAACCCACAAATAGTGCCTGCACGCTGGGCAGAATCAGGGGACCACCAGTAGCTCCGCCCACCAATCCCGTGCAAACAAAAGGAATACATTTTCACTCAAATATCCCACCTAAAACTTACACTCCCAAAATCTGGAGTTTCTACGACACAGGGAACCCCAAAACCCACTAAACAGGTCAGGTTTATCTATACTTATACCCAATACAGGTTCTGGGACACCTAGGGATTCCCTCCGCTACAGGGATACCTGTTCATCCCTGTGCCTCATTCGCCTTTCTGGGCTGTGCTGAAGCAGGGTACCCTAGTGGTGAGTCACGCTTGCATTTTCAAGGGGAGGTATTGCCGGGACAATGTGCTTTTATGTGTCCGAAAATCAGGCATGAATCCCGGGTACATTTATAGGGGAATCGACAACTCCGGACCCCAACGTCCTAGGCACATTCTGACGACAATTCCTCCGCAAAACCCCCCGGAACTCATCCCCCAGCAATCCCTGCTTTACTGCGCGCCCGGAAACTCATCCCCCAGCAATCCCTGCTTTACTGCGCGCCCGGAAACTCATCCCCCAGCAATCCCTGCTTTACTGCGCGCCCGGAAACTCATCCCCCAGCAGTCCCTGCTTTACTGCGCGCCCCCCGGAAACTCATCCACCAGCAATCCCTGCTTTACTGCGCGCCCGGAAACTCATCCCTCAGCAATCCCTGCTTTACTGCGCGCCCGGAAACTCATCCCCCAGCAATCCCTGCTTTACTGCGCGCCCGGAAACTCATCCCCCAGCAATCCCTGCTTTACTGCACGCCTGGAAACTCATCCCCCAGCAATCCCTGCTTTACTGCGCGCCCGGAAACTCACCCCCAGCAATCCCTGCGTGCCCGGAAACTCATCCCCCAGCAATCCCTGCTTTACTGCGCGCCCGGAAACTCATCCCCCAGCAATCCCTGCTATACTGCGCGCCCCCCGGAAACTCATCCCCCAGCAATCCCTGCTTTAC